>SNQJ01S0156820.1:7944-22240 GCA_010110895.2 Picea sitchensis
ATAAGATCCCTTGCTATATTGTTCAAGAGTCAGACCTGCATGTAACCCTAATTGTAATGTAAAGGGTACAGGTCGACCCCACCTTAATATGACTAGTAATTAATGTAAAAGATAATTAATATGGTTAATATTAATTATATTATAAGCTAGTGAGGTCGGCCCTGTTGTGTCGATAGACACTTCTATTGACAGGTTCAGTCTAGTTTAAGAAAAGGTAAATTCCCCATTGAGGAATCATATCTTTTGTGTGAGTTTGGAAATTTTAGCAAGTACACTCTCTTGGGAAAAGCGTGCACCTCTCTTGGGCGCTAGTCTTCTAGGGTTTGAGCACCCTCTTGTGTGTTAGGTTTTATTGGTGGTGAAAGGTCTTTCTCTTGAAGAATATAGCAAAGGATTTGGCTAGATTTTCTTTCCTTGTTGAGAAGGGTTTCCCAGGATACTTCTTGTGTTCTTGTGCATGGTGTTTCTTCTTGTGATATTGGTTGCTGCAACATTATTGGTTATGGTTAAGTCAAATGCTAAAATGGAATGAACTTCATGCTTAACCTTTATTATAGAAAAGCCAACAAAACAACTTCTAATTAGGTAAGAGTTTGTCTTCCTTGAACATTAGGAAACATGTTAAAGAACCAAGACCTAGAGGCATCTAGCACGAATGAAAGTCTACCCTTGTGGATCACTAGTAGGTTATTTTAGGTGGCGTGGTTTTCCTTGAATAACATTGATGAGTCGACCCACAGTCATTGATAGTAGCCATAGATAATTGTCCTCATTGTCAATCAACAACTGAATTATAATAGGTTTTATCACCTTTTAAAAAAATATCTTGATTTTTTTTTTTAATTTGAATATTAATTATAATATTACAATTGTCATTTTATAATAAAAGTTAAAATTTGAATGGATTTAACAATCAATAATATATATTTATTTCTTCCTTGTATATTATAAGTTTGAATATCTAATAATAGGGTATGTAAACTTACATAAAGAAAGTAATCAAATCAATGTAAAAAGAATGATGGACTCTCTGTGCAACTGTAGGAAGCTGGATAGGAGAGGAGACATTCCCTAGGGGATCGTTACCCACCAGCCGTAAAGAAACACCAGGACAACCGCAACAAACATAACCACACCAATACTCGTAAGGGATTCCTAAATGTCATCTGATGTCCGTCTAGGGGGAAAGATGCCCAAAGAAACATAACATAGACAGAGATGCAACTACCACAAGGGGAATGTCTTAGAGGTAGCATTGGGGAGGCAAAGACTTTGTTACAACACCCATCACCTTCCTTGCTGACGCCAGTAATACATGCAGAGTTGCCACTGTGATAATTTAATAAATTAAAAATTAGATACAAATTCAACTTAATTAGATACAAATTATAGCCAAATATTGTCCACATGTCCAACATTAACTTAAATGGATACAAATTAATTACATGCAAATTAACTTCGATTAATTTAATTTGATGCAAATTACACTTAAATTGGTTCACTCACTGACACCTGCCTATCATGTTGCAAACCCTCGACATGTGGTTAACCATGTGGGTTGCAATCAGAATGGCACCAACTACAACGTACATTCTCTCCAGATTCTACACCAGCAAATCTATACGCAACCGGAGGCAATGAAAGCGTCGCAAAGTTACCAAGAGCTTTGCGTCATGGTTAGGCATGGAAAATCCAACGCGACCCTTCAAGCTAGTGCAGAGTGTGCGAACCCAATCTAGAGCCATCTTTCTGAATCTATTTCCAGTGAGCAACTCTGTAGTTCGTCCTGACCACTCCTTCCCCTCTATATCAAGGTCATGTATCGTGTATATTTCCAGCTATGTGGATGATGCCCAAGAACTATACGGAGGTCAATATGACAGATTAGAAGCCCGCAGGTCACCCTCTGACCAGAGCCGGATCACAGTCCTCGTTGTCCTCATCTTCATGATCATCATACCTGAGATCGTATCTGAAATCATGCTTGAAATCGCCTACATCTCCATTGACAGAGCCAATCCAAAGAATGTGTATCCACATAAATTAACTCTTTGTTACTCGAGTTGCGGATTTACATATGCGGTACCCCAAGGAAACTTGGCGGTATGCTTAGCGCTAAGAGATTAGGTAGTTGTGGCGCCATACCGTGTCACATGCCATGGACGATGCCTCCTAACAGTTTGGCTCACTTCATGTAATTTTTCCTCGCTGCAGAGATTATATTAAAATTAGTCATGTCATGACATTGTATTTTGTATTATTTAATAACTTGTTTTTGCACTCTATTTAACCATTAAGGATATTGCTTTAGATTGATTATTCATATGTTGTATCCAGTCTCATTTAAGCATTATCCAACAGTAACTTTACCTATGAAAGAGACATTTTTCTATATATTTCGAATAGTGCATACAATCATGCATAAAGAAACAAAGTTGTTATAGAAAACAACTTAAACTCCTCTACCACCATTTATGTGTCATTTATTGGAAGAGCAAGATGTTTGTTTTATTTCAAGTTTATAAAATTGAAATTAATCAACTAGGATTGAGCAAAGAAGTTGCTATCATAGAGTTAGGATGGGAGATAGTTATGAAGTGCGCATTTGTGGAGAAGGACAGTCGGTGTCCAGTGAAAGATTGTTTCTCCACTGTAAAAACAAATGGATGCGGAAGAGAAACAAAGGACATTAAGTAGAACCCATAAAAATGCCCTGAGCCAGATGAAAAAAGGTATGCAATTCACTGAGTCACAACTTTGGACCTGTATTTGCAATTTACAAAGTGTGAGGATATGGTTTGGCTGTTGAAACCATGGTTTTTGCAGTTCACTACTACAACATAGCAGATCCCAAATTCGTGTGATAAATCTTAGAGGACAGTAACAATATTTTTTGAGATTTTAATCTAAACTTTTGAAACAACACCAATATTTGTTGTTAGTTTGCGAACTTGGAACAAATTTTTTTGTCAATGTAGATATCTTTTGCTAGTACCAAATCAATTTCCTACTAACAAATAGTAAATAGGAATCGAAAATTAATTTCCTACTTGCAAACAGTGAATAGGAATGAAAATTAGCAACAATGAATAGGAATGAAAATTAGCGAATCCAAAAATTTCAATTTTCTACTTGCACACAGTAAATAAGAATGAAAGTTACCGGTCGTACTGACGATTAAAGGTGGAACAAAATTGCAGGTGCACTATTTGAATCCCTAGTGAACCAGTGATGAACCGGTGATGAATCTGTAATTGTATGATGAATGATGATTAAAGGTGGAACAAATTTGAACTGCCAACGAACCAAGGATGAATTTGTATCTTGACAATACAATGGTCATGGAATTCAATTCCAAATATGTAAGGAGAATATGAAACATACAATGTAGAGGAAAAGCACCCGAATAGTTGATGATGGCAGTGGAATTGGATACAGATAGTAGACAATATTACCAAAATTCACCGCGAGCAAGAGGCAGCAGTGAGGCGGTGGAAGGTAGACAACAGTGGCTCAACATTTCGGAAGGAGCGTTTTGTCAGTGAAATTTAAAAAACTGACATAAATTAGTAAATATAAATAAATAGAAAGCAACGGCTCAACATTTCTAAAGGAACGTTTGTTAGTGAAATTTAAAGAACTAACATAAATTAGTAAATTTAAAGCAATGATGAGACCTGAAACAAATTTATAGTCCATTAACGATAACAATAACAATGTGAAATTACATAATGTGGTAGCGGGGGCAAAGGAACAATGACTCTGAACTTTAGCTTAAAATCTTTAAAGCAGTGATGTATACCTAAAACACATTTATAATCCAATAACAATAACAATGTAAAATTACATTATGTGGGAGCGACAGAAAAGGAACAATGACTTTGAACTTTAGGTTATATATTTTAACAATGAAAAAATTACATGACCTCGGCAATAAGACTCCAAATGTATCATCCGATGGCATTTGCTATAAAAGTAATTTATATATGGCAAAAAAATCATTATTTTCCTCTTGCTATGTACGACATTGGAGAATGGAAAAATATTTTAAGTCAAAGTTTAAGTAATACATGGTCAACGGTGAATAGATTGCAAGAGTCCTCACCTTCGACAGGGACTAATAAAGTAATCAAATCAATGTGAAAAGAAGATTGATGGTTCACATTCAAGAAAATTTCATATGTTAATTTTACGTCATTGAATTTAATGTAATAATTTAGAATATTTTCAATGATGAGAATTAATAGTAAATTGGTAGTTGAGAATATTTTTAATTAATAAAGTTAGTAGTAAATTACTCTCAACAAATAATGTTAAACAATTACGTCAATTTAAAACTTCACATAAATTAAAATCTATTTTTTTTTATATAAATCAAATAAAAAGTTGAATATATAATATTCAATATTAATTCTAATATTTAGTAATAGAGATTAAATCATAATAAATTGAATGTTAATTTTAATATAAGTGATTTTGTCAAGTGAATTTAGTTTGGGTAGTTAAGATGAAAAGTTGTTCTATCTTGACATGTGTAACACTAACATGATTTCAACACCAGGGTTTCGGAGCTTTGTACTTGGTTTTCATGGCGTCCATGTGATAACAACGGAGTCCATGGCGACCCCAGAGCATAGATTGGTGAGTTTTATGGGAGAAGTTTTAGCCCTAACCGATGTCTATTTGAAATTTGCTTTGCTATTGAACCCCATTGATGACCTCATTTAATCTGCCCTAACCTTCCTCCAATTTGTATGACATTAATGATGAGTGGGAAGATATATGCATAACTGTTAATGTCTGACGACTGGGCAGAATGTTCCAGTTATTTTAATCGATCTCATCCCCACATTTATACACATGGATCCAGGACTCTCCATGTGGGGATTCACGTGTCCTGGGCATTTCCCCAGACCTCCTTTTCTCCCTTGAGAAAGTTCTTCTTTTCACCAGTCCCATTATGTTGCCACGAAATATTCTCCCACACTTTTTCCTGTAGTCTCCCCTCTTTCGCCACCTTCACAGGATACAAAAGCACCTCCTTTGTCTTCACCTTTCTCTGAGATGCTGACGGACTCTGCGCACACTCTCTCGAGATCCTTCTCTCAGGTTGGACTTTCCCCCCCTCGTCAGGACCCGGATCATGTTCGTATTTTAGAGAAGGCTCGTAACCATAACCATCGCAAGTGTGTCAAGCTCAAGCGGACCACCACATCTCTTGTCCTTGGGGAAGACGTTTCAATGAATGACGCGGTATCCCTTGCCAAAACTGCATTGGTGGGTAGATTTACGGGGTGCAACATGGGGATTACTACTTTTGTCGTTGGTCCTCAGTAAATATGGAGCCAACTCTTGGTTACAATCCTAAGGTTTTCACTATGGCTAAGGGATAGCTTGGGTTTGTACTGTGCTCTGAGGAAGATGCAGACAACCTTTTGTCCGGTATATGGCTTTGGGGCACCGCTCGACTAAAACTTAAGAGATGGTCTCCATTTTTAGACCCCCGAAGGGAAACAAAATTTAACATCATATATGGATAAAATTCCCTCGACTACCCACATAATTTTGGACGCCCAAAATCCTTCGTAGATTAGGTGCTTCTTTTGGGGATTACATCTCGCTGGACAAGGCCTCCCGAGACCCTGTTGATTACTCCATAGTCCGGGTCTTGGTTGATGCGGACCTGCATGACGACTTGTCGGGAGAGATAACATTTGTTCACACCTCACGTTCACATATACAAATAATGGAATACAATGGTATTCCATTCAGGTGTAACCGTTTTCATGTCCATGACCACAAGGACTATCCCAAACCGTTCACGCAGTCATATCACAGGGATTCTGAAGTTTCTCGACAGTCTATTTGGACACCCAACTCCTCTGCCAGCCAGACCCTAGGAGAAGATGTTAATATTGTTACAGCGTCTCCTCAGCTGACTCATGTCTCTACAGAGTCTCGGACATATATTATGCACACTAAAGTGGGGTTGGGTTTGACCTTCGATGGGATCCTGCATCATCAACTCTCGGTGGACATGGTTCCGGTACCAGTCAGGCTCTCACAGTTTCATCCTTTAGAGGACATGATTACGACAATTGATGGGCTCCAATAGATTCTTCCTATGGCCCTGCCCACCGAGATTACATCTCATTTCAACGTTTGTGGGACCTCTTCTCCAGAGCATAAGGATTCTACAACCGGTAAGTCTATACCTTAGGATCCTTCTATCTCTAACAATTTATCTATTATTCCATACCTTCCAAATGATAATATTTTCTTACTTTCAGAGGAGGAGTTTGATTGTCCTTCTTACAATACGTTATCCTTTTTAGATTCCATCATAGGCCCTCCTTTAAATTGGTCTCTGATCCATCACCTGCTGCTTCCATCTCCTCATTCATTTATCGACCCTGATAAAAACTCCTCTTGGGCTGACTCTCACATGACCCTATCCACTCTCAGCACCTGCACTGAGAGTGCTTTAACACTTTTTCACCCTCCATCAGTCCTCCCGGCTGTTTCCCCCCATATCTCTCCACCTCAGAATCCTTTTGACTCTCCTGGCTCATCCAGATACAACCTACGATCCCAAAAGCCTTTTTCATCGTCCCCTGTATCTGGCATCTATGGAGGCCTCCACCCTCTTTTAGACCCACCATTGACCAGCTTACGGGGTCGTAACTCGGCCCTTGGATTGGCTCGAGAACACGCTTATTATGATGTGGCCTCTGCCTGCCAAATACCTTTGCTTAGGACTCTTAGAGCGAGTCATCCCTTCTCGAAAGGGGTGCCCCCATGATCACGCTCTCTTTCAATTATCGAGGACTGGGGCTACCCTCCAAGAAATTATCCCTCAAAAGAATGATCGAGGTTTACAGACTGGAGGTCATCATGCCACAAGAAACCATGTCTTCAGGCAATATGATCTTACTTAACTTGAAGAAGATGTTCCATGATTGGGAGTTCATCAATATAGATGCAAATGGTAGATTTGGTGGAATCATCATTAGTTGGAATTTAATTTTTTTTTATTGTTCTAATTGCTGGGTTACTGTGTCAGGTCTGGGCATGACACTTTTCTTTGAAGCTCTAGGAGAGGCTTACACTTTAATTAACATATATCGTCCATACCAGAATCACGTACCTTTCTGGGACACTCTCTTCCAGTCTGATATGCTTAAAGTTGATAAGGTCATACTCGACGGTGACCTTAATTTTGTTATTGATGAGGCTGAAATTTGGGTCCCTCATGCCCACAGGGAGAACTTGTCGGATTACTTTATCATAAAACTAGAGGATTTTTTTTTTTTGACATCATTCCTCATAGAATCAATCCTACTTGGCGGAATATGCGCTTAGGCGACCAACATATAGCCAAAAGACTAGAACATTTTTTGGTTAATGAGGGCATACTGAATACTGCAGACAACATCAGATGATGGACTGGGTCGGGAGGGGACTCATACCACTTCCCGATTATTCTGGAACCAAGTTTTGGCAGAGCCAAACCTATGAGTCCATTTAAATTTAATACTTGTTGGCTTGACCATGAAGATTATGTACAGTTGGTAAAGACTTAGTGGCAACTTTTTGACGAAACCAAGAATGTATCTGCATGTCTACAATTCCACGACAATCTTAAACGCATTAAGACATCCTCTTTGGCATGGGCCTTGGACCACCAGAAGGCACAAGATGCCTCTCTTTCGCAGATTGAACGAGACATTGCCAATTTCCACAGGGCAGCGGGCTATGAAACTCAGGCTCACATTGCAAACCACTCTCAGCTGGAAACCAAGAAAAGACATATTTTGCTGGAAAGGAAGGCCACCTGGCGTCTCAAGAGCAGAGCCATTTGGCTTAAACAGGGGGATGAAAATACAAAGTTCTTCCATAACTTTGTAAGGCATAGGCACCACTTGAATACGATCACTCATCTACAAAACGACTGTGGAGACTCAATCAATGGGCATAGTAATCTCAAGAAACTCGATGTTGAGCATTTCCAAAATCTTTTCCACGATGATAATCAGGTATCGATGGCTCAACTCATCAATATTATCAATATCTTCCCATCTTATGTGATCGATGGACATAATATTTCTCTTCAAGAGGCTATTAGTGAAGCAGAGGTGGATGCAGCTATTACATCTATGCAACGGGATAAAATCCCTAGTCCGAATGGTTTTCCTATTGAATTCTATAACATGTTCATTGATCTCTTAAAATCTGATATTACTGGTGTTGTGGAAGAAGCCAGGGCTAGCAACCGCACTCTTGCAACATTTAATTCAATGTTTATTACTCTTATTCCAAAGGTGGCATCGTCGAGTAGCATGAACGATTTTCGTCCGATATCCTTATGTAATTGCATATATAAGATTATAGCAAAGGTCATTACTGGCCACATCAAAGGCATCCTATCGGATGCAATTACAGAAGAACGGTTTGCCTTTCTATCAGGTCGTCAGATCCACGATGTTATTAGCATAACGCAAGAAGTGTTACACGCAACCAAGACCCACAAATATTTGGCTTCTATCATCAAACTGGACATATCGAAAGCATATGATCGCGTTAATTAGATGTAATTGAGGTTAGTACTTCTGCAAATGGGTTTCCACTTACATATTGTTAACTAGATCATGTCCACTATGCAGTCAATTTCCCTTGCCATCCTTGTAAATGGAGCGAATTTTAGTTTCTTTCGACCTAGCAGGGGGCTCAGACAGGGTTTCCCCCTTGCGCCTTTACTATTTCTTTTGGTTGTTGAAGGACCAAGTCGTCTTATAAATCGGGGAAAATATGGGGGTGTTCAGGGGATTCACATAGGAGGTTGTCTATATTTATCCCACTTATTGTTTGTAGACGACATCCTCCTATTTGCGAATGGTTCACGCAGAGATATCATTAAGATGAAATCCATTCTAAACATATTTGTTGAGGGTACGAGTATGATATTCAACGGTATAAAATCATCCATATCCCACCTTAATATATCGAGGGATCAACAAGAATGGATCTCCTCTCAATTTGACTTTCTAGTGGTGGACATAGAAGTGGGATTAAAATATCTTGGTTTTATTTTAAACCCAAATTCTTATTCTATCAGGGACTAGATGTGGTTGGTGGCAAAGGTAGAAAAGAAGCTCAATTTGTGGTGCAATCGCTGTCTATCCAGGGGTGGTCGTCATACTCTGATTAAATCCATCCTCCAAGCCATCTCGATTTTCTGGTTGTCTATTGCTTATGTTCCTAAAGGTGTTCTTAATTTGATCAACAAATTATGCAACAATTTCCTGTGGAAAAATAATTAATCGGGTTCCACTTTTAATTGGATCCACTGGGTCAAACTTGCTCCTCCCAAAGCATTGGGGGGCTAGGGTTATAAGGACTTACATTCATTCGCCCAAGCTTTAGCTGTCAAAGGATCATGGATGATTATTACTGACGAGGGCCTATGGAAAAAAGTTGTTACACATAAGTATATACACCCTTTTTCTGTAGTGGAATGGATTCATTAGTGGAACAAAGAAGTTAGGAATATATCCCATATGTGGCGTGGACTGCTCTCATCTTTCTATGTTATTGGAGAATAGCTACCCTATAATATCGGTTCATGTCATAAAGTTTGCATAGGACAATATCCCTGGATTGGTTGCAATGGTCTCCATATTCTCTCGCCCCATATGATCACCCATTTGCATGATAGAGGATTTTATTTTCTGGCACATATACATGACCCTGTTGTTTCTACAGCTAATAACCAAGTCTGGTATCAGGCAGATATGCTTGGTTTTCATGGAGAGGATTCAAGCTTATGGTTATCATACATCACTGCTCTTCGACGCAATCATATCTACATCTCTCATAACCCGGACTCCCTTATATGGACCCATAATGAAAAGGGTGGTTCTTCTTCACCTAGCTTGGGCTATACAGTCATTGGAGAGGAGGAGGATCAACCAGATCCCCCTGACTGGAATGATCTCTTATGGAAACTCAATTGCCCGATGAAAATATGTTTATTATTCTCGATGGTCCTGTCCCACAAGGTCCCCACATGGGAAAATAAGCTCTCTCTTTTCTGGCAGGGACCCAATATATGCCCCCTCTGTAAAGGTTTTCTCGACGAATGTGATAATATTTTTGTGCATTGCTCTTATATACGAGATATGTGGGATCTTGCCTCTTACACATATAACATCAGATTTTTATGGTAGGGAGTCTCCATTGAAGAGACTTTCATGGACTGGCACAACTCGGGCACATTTGAGGAGTTCCAGGCCCTCCCAACCATTTTCATACATGGTGTTTGGACAACTCAGAACCTTGCAATTTTCCAGGATATATATCTCTCGGCCAGATATATGGCCACATAGGGAATGTCCCTCCTCAACTCCTTTCCATAGGTGGTTGAAATAGATAGACCCATGCACATCACTGTGGAAGAGATCGATCATGCCAGATGTTGGTCATATTTCGATGGTGCCTCCCAAAACCATGTGGGAGGGGTGGGTGGTATTCTATATATGGATGAGCACCATTGGCTCAAATATGTTGTTGGTCTTGGAAATAGCTCCAACAACAAAGTTAAACTATTAGCTCTTAAGATGCTCATCATGATTGCTCGAGATAAAGGAGTTCAAAATCTCCAAATTTTGAGTGATTCAAAACTCATCATAGATTGGTTCAGACTGAAAAGACCACCAAAAAATATATTTTTAAGACTTATATATGATGAAATTACTTCTCTTTTGTGTCTCTTCAGCCATATCAGTTTTGTACACATCTACCGAGAAATGAATCATGTGGCTGGTGCTTTGTCCAAGACGAGTCTGCAGCTTATTGAGGGCACCTGACAACGATGGGAATAGACGGGAGATACCCTTCAGGAATTTGATCCTGGACCTTTTGACATATGATTTTATTTTATTTTTTAATCAGATTTACAAGTTTTTTAAGGTCCACATATATAATCAACTTATGTTGTTGTATGTATCTTGTTTAGATATACAAGATAATTTTGCATTGACTCTGGAAGCATTTCTAGAGTTCATTGATAGGCTCATAGCTGAGTTGTTTATATGGTCTTTTGTATACATAAGAAGGAACAATTGATAGTTTGCAACAAATATACTTACCTGGAAGAAATACTTGAAGATTATGTACAATGTGGTTTATTAATATAATGAACTGCGCTATTTTTCCCAAGGAAAAATAAAAAAAGATGTTATCTTTCATATTTAAATTCAAATTCTACTTATGATATGTATATTTTTCATGGACCAATTCACACTAACAAAGTAATAGCAATTTCATCTTTACTTAAGTACATAAAAATGAGATGAAGTATTTCCACATGTATATGAATAATTAAGATTAAATCATAGTTTTTTAATTATTTATAATAAAATAATTATAAATTATTTATATGATAATAATTTTTTTTGGAAAACCCTTGATTACTTCTTCTAATTTATACAATCTTCAAGCCTTGAAGCCATTATAATAATATACTCATTAAAATCTCAACATGTCAAATCTAGACAATCTTCAAGACTTGATGCCATTATAATAATATACTCATTAAACTCTCAACATGTCAAATCTAAATGAGAAGAATAACAATATTCTTATTAACCAATGAAACTAAATCCATTTAACAATATAATAATAATAATTTATATTTAAAAATAAAATATAATAATAAAATCACACTATAAACAATATACCTATTTAATTTAAAAACCAAATATAAATATAATATAACTTTATAAAATAAAATAAAAACCAAATATAAATATAATATAACTTTATAAAATAAAATAATAGGTAAACCTAAGGAGTTAAAGAGATTCATGAATGCATATCCCTTTAATATGGAACCCACCAAATATAACTATTCATCCAACAACAATGATGGCAAATAATATCCACAAAATATAACTATTCATCCAACAATGATGGCAAATAATATGCTACTTTGAATATACATTTCATTCAATTTCAAAAAGTATTACAACACCATTAAAGACACCATAGCTATGTAAACTTAGATTAATATTTGTATTTGAAAATTTAAAGACACCATAGCTATGTTAAACTTAGATTATATATTTATATTTGAAAATTAATGTAAAGTTCTAACTAAGGGAGTGGACCCGGAGGCTTGGGCCAAAGGATTGTGTAGGCTTAGGATGCCAAAGTTGTAAGGATCCCTCCTCTCCTTTGATTTTATTTGATGATACTTTATGTGTGGAACCTTAAGGAAGAGAAGGTTTGGGAAGAGATGGAAAGTGAGTTTTTAAACCTAGCGATCCCTTTTTACTTAAAAATAGGGTTTAGGATCATGATAGGGAAATAGAGGCAACAACACTATTACTAAAGTTGGGTTTTGGAAGATATATTTGAATTTGAAAAAGGAATCATGTATGGGATTGCAATAAACTTTTTGAATGAGACATTAAGCTTTTTTATATGAAAATTCAAGCATAAAGTCTCGCACAATATGGATGGGATTGAGTAAGGTCCAAGGAAGGTGTAACTTTTTTACATTCTATAAATTTGGAGGAAACTAGGGAAAAATGCAAAGTTCCCAATTAAAAAATGACATTAACTTTGCAAGAAGAGGTAGCAAATGAATAACATTAAAGTATTAAAGACAATACACAAAGCATAAGTGGATTTGTGATTTAAAAAACTTGGTGATGCTTAGTTATAGGAAGGTAAATTTTAGGACTTCTTATTGAGTGAATACTCGTTATATATGTTGAATAGCATGGTATATTGTATTAGATTTTGTGTGAAGACTATTATTAATATTATTAATTTTGTGTTTACTAAGTGCAATATCTACATTTTAATTAAAGTTTATAAAAAATTTGTGTATTTTAGTTATCCAAAGTTTTTTCACATTGTTTACTTTACATCTTATTCTTGTGGTAGTGGTGGGACACTTGATCCTCATGTTGAGCATTCAATTAATATTTGATGACTTTGCCAATTGTTTCTATCATCACCTCATCATCATAGTTCATCGCTTTTTTCGACCATAGTTGTTATATGTCATTTTCATCATTGTCATTGCATCGCCTTCTTCGATCATAGTTGTTATACATCCTTTCCGTCACTGTCATTGCATCACCTTCTGCATGACCGCCTTTGTTAAAATCATATCTTACAAGGGCTTCCAATGCTAGAAAAAACATCGAAGGAACCTTTTATCTATATATACATAGTTGTTGCCTAGTAGATTTGATTAAAACTTGCAAATGTCTACCCTATCAAGTCACCCTTGTTACCCTAGTCATTGCAATCAAGCCAAAAACCAATAAGATAACCCAAAGTTGTGCTCAGTTTTTCTTAAGAATGTAGGGATTCAGCTTTGGAAGCCAAGAAAATTATTAAAAAAACAATGAGACAACATAATTTCACCTTTGAAATCCTTTAAAAAAATCCCTTGGGTTGCATTGTTATGTTACAACTTTGAATCCTCTATTGGCCATGAGCATTGGGTCAATCTACCAAATCTCTAGTTGCCCTAAGTTATTGTCTTTCTCTTTCTTCCTTGACTGCCTTCCTCAAACAAAAGAGACAACCTTATCTCATTATGCCTCTCTTTTATTGCTTCGCTAGAGCCAATTTTCCATTCTTAATTAAGAGGTTTACATGTTAACCATAGAAATTCCAAGCATTCCCAACACCAAACCTCCATGCCACTCAATACCAAAACTACTTCCAATGTCGACACCTATAATACTAACACATTTATTATTGCTCTGTTGCAAGGACAATAGTTGGATGACATTAAATATCTAAACCATCTCCAACATGACCAAAAAATGTCCTAAAACTATTTAAATAGATTCAATGCTTACATCATGTTGGTAGCTATCATAATTGTATATCTAATCAAACATTTGTAAATATTTTAAGTATATATTGAGAGCAAAGGTGGAGCTATGAACATGTTTGGTATTGCAATTGTCCTAGATGCATTTTTTAGTTTGAAGCTTTATTGTTTCTATTTGAAGTTGTCTCCTCTTTACATACAATGTACAAACAAGTCTTCTCTATGCTTTCTTTGTCACATTGCAAGGAACACTGCGGTTCATCATCTGAAAGCACCTAAAATCTCACTCTCCACAAGATCAAATCTCACAGATGATATTTGCAAGGAGAGTCAATCTCAAGAAAAGTAGTCCAAATCACTGACTAAGAAGGGTTATGGCAAGTCGAAGAAGGACATTGGAAAGTGGTGTGAGTTCCACAAAATCCCCTTGGCACAACA
>SNQJ01S0156821.1:0-22081 GCA_010110895.2 Picea sitchensis
TTTGAGATCTTCATCTTCTGCAGGAACACGTTCATGACTTTCTTCATGAGCCATACTTGGTGAATGCCTCCTCGAAACTTGCGGTGATTGTATATGCTTCCTCCTTGAAGGATGAGAACTTGGCTCCACAAGTTGACCTTTTCCTCTTGTGAGTTTCAACCTTGTGAGCATCATAAACAAAACACTTGCAAACAATCAAGTCTTCAAAAACCAGTGCTATGATACCAACTTGATCTAAAAGTAAAGAAGACTTGTAAACTTGGAAATATTTGCAAGTAAAGTTTATGTGTTAAAAGCAAATGGATCAACTTTGCAACACATTATAAAAAGGATTTAATCATTTAAGATGCATATAAACAACAACATAATCAATGAACATAAACACAAAAATACAACAAATGATAAAGGAGTTCACCCCTCTCTTGGGCTACATCTCTTGGTCCAACTTCCAATGGATCATTATTATTAATTGCTCAAAGTGCTCAAAAAACATGCTTTACAATGCTCAAATTGACCAACAAACTGCTCCAATGGCTTCAGAGCGTCAAAAAACCCCTAGCTGGGCTTTTTTGACACCTCGTTTGGCCAAAAAACGAAGAAGTTAGGCTTCCTGGAAGTCTCCTCTTCAAGCTTGCTGTCTCTGCATCTACAAATTGCACCCTTGTTCATGCAACCTAGCACACACGCTATTTAAAGCGTAAAAACCTGGCACCGGGTGCAACCGTGCCAATGGTGCGAACTGTAGGACGATTATGGGCGCGCCAGCCCCTAACCGCCTAGCTCTCGGGCACATGGGTCGTCCATACGATCTCGCGCAATTATAAAAAGGGCTCCGTTTTCCAACTCCCGCGCTAAGGTTGAAGTCACATGTGGTCATACATATAACCATGGGCTACATGTTTAAAAACCTCATGCCCATTTAACAAAGGGTGTGGTCATATGTAATGTGAGTGCGACCGGGGGTTGGGGCTAAGCCCCAGCCTGGACCCCCGCACCGACCATAACATAAATTGAATTCAAATAATTTGTATTACATATAGTTTATAAGTAACACCGTGTGGGCTAGTGGTAGCCCACACTCTATCAAAGCGCGGAGCCAAAGGGGAGGTCCAAGGTTCGACCCCCATGGACCCCATACAATTTTAAACAATAACCAATAGCCAATAACGAGGTGCCACGTGGCAGCCTAGGACTGGGCCGCGTGGCACCATACCATTGACCAAAAATGATGCCACGTGTCACAGCCTAATTCGACCACATCTGCCAATCAAAAACTGCCACATCATCACATGCCACATCAACGTACGGTCGTACGGTCTCTACCACATCATCGTACTGTCCTGCCACGTTAGCCTGTACGGACTGCACAGTCAGCGTCCTTTTTTTTGCCTATTTTACGATTCAAACAGATCGCGATATCTCTCGTTCCCGACGTCCGTTTGAGACAAAACAAGTTGCATTGGGTTCACAACGACGAGGCCTATTCTCTCATTCGATTTGAAGCAATTCCGAGCACTTTGAATTTTTGAGCAAAATTTGATCCCTTGATCACTCCAAGACAAGAAGTCGACCATAAATAATAATAATATACTGAACAAACACTTATCCAGAAGGAGAAGTCGGCCCCAACAAAACTGACAGAACCACTATAAATACAGGGCACCAGTTCTCATTTGTGACATCTCAGAATTGCAGACAACAAGTGGTGCGCACTGCAATTCCCAGTTTAGTGCGCACGTGTGGAGGAGAGTTGCAGGTGTAGCTGCTGCAGCTAGCAGTTTCAATGTTGGCTTGGACTATCTCTTGGCTAGGGTTTGGACTATTTGATCAGCTTTTTGTGATGCGCTATCCTTGGGGAAAGGTGCTCTACCCTTTGTTTGGTTATCTAGCCTAGGGTTTTCTTTCGGAGTAATTATTAGTCAAGGTTAAGGTGCTCGGAGGGAGGCTTCGACCTATGGTTGGGTGACGAGGGTATCATCAATAGTAAAACGAGCACACCATATTCTATATTCTAACACCCTTAAGGTTGAACAACTTTGCTAAATTTCGTAACAAATCAATCATAGTCCAAGTAGTTGGTTTAGGGTTTAAAGCATTAACCAAGTTTCCATCCCCATTTTCTTCCTCACTAGCCCTACTAGAGTGTTTTTCATGTTATTGTTTGAATTAAGATTTTGAGCATCAAAACATACCATAAATAAGATTTTACACAAAGTGCTCCTTCAAAATATGGCATGATCTATGTGTCTCATCTAATCTACCTAAATAATGGGATAGTAAGAAAAATGGTCTTGGATGAAAAACACCTCTAATCTTCATAATTGTTCAAGATTTGAAAGTACAAGGCTTTATAAATAAGTAATAATATATACCATGGATATCCTAATAGACCAAACATGAGAAAATGAAGCATTCATTTGATTCAAGATCCTTATTGCATAGGTCACATATATCATATTGGTCATGAGATATGTCATGGTCAATCTCCATCCTCCATTGGATAGAACATATAAGAAATTTCCCAAGACTGAGAGTGATTGTCTTGAAGATAATTTAGAGTGATGAGAGAGTCATTTCATATCTAGAGATAAATACAATTTTGAATTTTAGGAGAAAGAAACTCTCATGTTCAAATCAAGTATACCTCAAATAATGTTATGTAAACCTTGTGCAAACCTCATCCATCAGATCTATGGATCTAGATCTCTTTTAGATACCATAGGATTAGGATTATAGATATTGTATGGTGGAAGATTGTCGATATCTAGGGGAAAATTCCAGAAGATCCATAACCTCTACATACCAAGAGTGTCGATAGAGATGCTTGGCTAGATGCATGGAAAATTCAATGAAGGTGATATGCAATGTGAAACAATGCCTCAGTGACACGTAGGTAAACCCTTCTCTTTGCAAAATTACTAGGATGATGGACTAATCTCTTAGATTTAATGAGTTTAGAGGACATGGAAATAAGGAATCTCTCAATATAGGACCATTTGTTTATTGTAGTCTAGTATACCAAGTGTGGCATCCATATAGTAGAGATCCATTGATACAACTTTGTGGAAAATGTTAATCGCGTACTCAACATTTTGAAATTAGTATGAGACTTTTATCTCTCTAAAAGAGATAAAACAACATAACCCTTATTGATTTGGATTTGGGAAGTAGAGGTTATAGGTTCGATGAACAACACAATTAGATAACTATAAGTTGTAATAATATTCATAGTCTTTCTTTCATGGAGTCGATCTTAATAGTGGTTCAATTGAGTGCTTTATAACCAATACTAAGGCGACAAGAGCCATCTTTTTCCTCATCGGGATGTCATGAGAAACATAAAGGTTCTTAAAGAGAGTGATGATTCTACCTTCCAAGAGTCCCCCCACAACCCTTACAATCTTTGATTTATGAAGTGAGCATAATAATGGGGACACACCACTATGGGACATTTAGTGGCCTCAATATCAATAACTTGTTCTATACCTTTGTCCAATGGAAATTTTGTGGGAATTTCTTAAAAAAAACCTTATATTTCTAAAGTAGATAGAGAGGCCCAAAATATCAGTTCATTGAGAATGATCTATCTACATACAATACAAGAAAGTTATGACCCCAACATAGCTCTTTTTCAAAAGTTTGGACATGTTTTTAAAGTCAATGTCCTAGATGCTTTTAGGTGATAGGCCTTTGATAGTGTACTCTTGATTATCTTAGTAGAAGAGGAGGAAGTTTTCTTGGTGGTTAGCAGAGTAGGTCCCTCAAGACTAAAGTCGTTGAATGTCCACAACAACATCTACTCCTACAATATGTGTGACATAAAACTTATCCTTGAGGGTACTGTCTTCCACTAAAAATTCCACCATGTGCACCACACTTGCACATCGAATGCATTTGTAGCTATGAGGCCCAAATGTTTAATATGTTTCTTATTATTATGTTCATTGAATTGATAGGATCAACCAAAACAAGTGGTCTTTGTGTTTTAATGTAGGCATAATAATACAAGGTATCAAGACCATCCATATGAATCATTGTAGCAAAGTAGACCAAGGTTGATCTATTTCTAATGGTAGAAGAGATTAGGGATAATGTCCCCCTTAAGCTCATATTTAAACTAAGAGCGATGTAGATCTTCAACCATAAATTTTTTTATGAGGATCTTGCACACACACCTTAAACCAAGGTTGAGATGCTTTTTGACACATATTTGAAGTTGATGGGTTAAGTTTTTTGTATAGACTAACAAAAAGGGTTTTTGAGTTGCGACGTTTCAAAATTTCCTTCTTCCTTGGCCCTCCTATCATAGCATAACCCTTTTCACTAACGCTGATTACTATTTTTTTTTTATAGATTCAACACGACTCTTTTCTCTTCTTACTATAACAATGAAGATGTACAAAGAATCATATTCAAACATTCTTACTCTCATCTAGATTTTTGACCTTAGATTTGAGATTTGATCTTTTGTACCAAATATGTAAAGAGTTTGGCCTATAACAATGAAGATGTACAAAGAATCATATCCAAACATTCTTACTCTCATATAGATTTTTGACCTTATATTTGAGATTTCATATTTAGTACCAAATATGTAAAGAGTTTGGCCTATCCACAAGTTTGTCAATTAACAAAGATGATAACATGCTCTCTACTTCCCTCCACAAAGTATTTGTTTTTAAGTTAAAATCTTGAGACCAGGATGTTGAGGCTTGTTTAACCCTTTCAAGGTTTTTTGTCATTTGTTCATAAAAGAAGGTCCAAAATCCTCCTTCAAATGGATCCACTTATCTGCTATAATTCTTCTATAGTCATCTTCCTTCAACATGATTGATTGGACTTTAAGGGGGGAGGAGGCTTGAAGCTCTTTTTAGAAATGTTGAGGAGGATAGGCATATGATCTGAAGCACCCCCAAACCAAGATATATGATTTGATGATACATGGATTCTCCATTTTTCTGAGATAAGAAACCTATCTAGGCTCTTTGCAACCATTCCTCCATGTATGAGAAACCTTAGGAGGTTCTATGTCAATTAACTGTTGGGATTCAGTCCAATAGATGAAATATACCTCCATCGAATCCTTCCTAGGTTTTTTACCCCACACTTCCTTCATGGAGGTTGTGAAGTTTAGATCCCCACCAATGATAACGTTATGTACTTGAACAAGGCCATAATCACTAAGACCATCCCAGAAAGGCCACTTGCCAACATAAGGGTCATAAATGTTGAAAATTTGAAAGGTTGATGTCGTGGCAACATCTTCCATATCAACTACAATTCATGCATGAGAAATCATAGAGGAAGCTAATTTAAAATTTGGGATCCAAGTTGAGAGGATTCCTCCTGAGAAACAAATGGAATCAATCATACAAAAGTACCAGTCCCGGAGCCAAATTCTAAAACAATCCACCAACCTATCCCCCGAACACATGGTCTCATGTATCATAATAAAGTCTAGTTTGCAATCTGTGACAAGTCGCTTGAGGGATACAATTTTAGAGGCGCCCCTACCCCGTTAGAATTGAAGGAAAAAAAATTAATTTAGAACCCTTAACCAAGGCTTTCCTCGCTCCAAGGGCCCTTAGAATAGTAGTTTGTATTTCATTCTTAATATCCTTCATTGCTTGAGATTGAGCTTTCAAAATAAATGATTTTCTACCTACTTGGGACGACATACCCTTCTCTAAATCTAGCCCCCTGATAAGACTTCCGACTAATCTTTTTTAATCTGTGACCTCAGCAGGTAATCATATTTTAATATGGTATTTAAGGTTGAGGATCCCATGGGGGAGGCTAAAGGGATAAAATAAGAGGAGTGTTATGAGGAATCCTCGGGAATCGACTCCAATCTTTTACCATCTATGGGTAGGAAAGGGGTTGAGATAGGAGCACTAGTAGGAAAAGAAGGGCCTTTTGGGCTTGGATTTTTATTAAATTGGGATAAAGGAGGGTCAACCATCTCACAACTATGGTCCCCTGCGATTCCAACACCTTTCTCAAAAATCTCCTTTTCAATAATTGAAAAATTCAGAGCCTTAAGGGGAGTACATAAAGACTTACAAGTACTAGTTGACATTTAAGTCGCTAGGGAGGGGATAACTGGCTTTGAGCCACTAGCCTTCAACATACTATTTTTTCTTGAATTATCTTCCACCACCTTTTCGTTTTCAACTACCCATGAATCTGCTTTCCTCTTCTAGGTCTTCTTAATTGGTGGAAAATGTCATGGTGGTCTACGACACTAAGCTAATAAGTGTCCCACATCGTAACATCCATAACACCAGAATGAGATTTTTTAATAGTCAATCCACTAAGTCCATGAAAAATTCTTGTAAACCAACTTGAGCTCATCTAATAATCCAACTCTCAAGTCGACTTCTACTTGGAGCCATGCCCACCTTCTATCGGTTTTCTCCTCCCAGCTTGGCTCATTTCCTACAAATTTCCCGATATGGTTTCCTATAGAAGCCAAGATTGATTCATGCTAGAAAACAAATGACAAATTTGGAAATATAGCACAAACCTTTGTGCAGGAAAGAATAACTCTGACCTGGTCAAAGTCGACTGATCAATCGTTCAAAATTAAACTTGATGGAGCCCAATTCCATACTCTGCTAGATCTTGGTTGCTTCTAAATTTAAATACAATCCATCCCTGGGCCAAAGTTGGTAAATTAGGTGATACCCTAATCAACCCAACCCAGGTTTCTGTAGTATTCCAAATATAAATCAATATGTAGAACAACAATAATTAGCTAGAAATTGTAGAGAAACAAAGATATAACTAGAACGATACCACAATAATACCAGAATAATACCAGGATAACACTAGAAGAGCACTTTGATTACTGAGAGAAATGTTCACTTGCCTCTTTGAGGGGGAAACCTACAACAGAGCATAGATTTATTACAATAATATCCAAGACAAAACTTCTCATACCCTCTATTCCTATTTATACTAAATCTGTCTATCTAAAAGATCAATCTAGAGGAAGATCCTTCTAGAAGTAGAAGCTTCTATTAGGTCTTCTTACATTTGACTTATTCCTCCTTATTTCTAGGCCTTATTAATATTGACCTTTGTTACATGGAAATATATTATTCTACCCACTTGAAGGATTAGGTAGGTTAGGTTGCTAACATGCCATCCCTCTTAGAATCAACCTTGTCCTCAAGGCTTGAGATGAGGAAATTGCTACAGAATGTTAGCAGGCTCCCAGGTGGCCTCTGTTGGAGTTGTATATTTCCACTGAACTAACACTTCCTTGATGGTATGCTGACGAAGATGACGCTCTCGTTGGTCCAAAACTACTTGTGGCTACAACCAGATGGATCCTTCTTCATCCAACTCGGGAAGGTTGGTTTGAGTTTAGCACTTAGTTACAATCACCTTCTTTAAGAAAGAGACATGAAAAATAAGATGGAGCTTAGAATGATTAGGTAAAGCTAACTGATAGGCCACCTGTCAAACACGCTTGAGAACTGTATAAGGACCATAAAATTTGGGTGCCAGTTTCTGACAATGTTCAGCCTTGAGTGAAGTTTGCTTATAAGGTTGCAGCTGAAGACATACCTCGTCTACTTAAAAAAATTGATGTTTTGAGCGACCTTGAACGACTTGTTGCTTCATGCGATTCTAATCCATGACCAAATTCTCTTTGAGGGTATGGAGAATAACCTCACGCACTGTAAGAGTTTGGTCAACCGCCTGGACCTTCGATACACCTGGAATGTAGGAGAGAACTAAAGGTGGATTTTGGCCATATACTGCTTCAAAAGGAGTCACGTGAGTAGTTGTATGGTAAGAAGTGTTGTACCACCATTCAACCAATGGTAACCATTGAGCCCATTGATTTTTCCTTTCAGAGGAAAAAAACCTCAAATAAGTTTCCAAACACTTATTGACGACTTCAGTTTGACTGTCAATCTGGGGATGATAGGCGGTGCTGAGATGCAATTGGGTGCCCTGGAGTCTGAACAGTTCTTGCCAAAAATTGTTGGTGAAAGTTGGATCGCGATAAAAAACGATAGAATGAGGCATGCCATGAAGCTTGAAGATATGATCCATGAAAATTTGAGCCAGAGTTGATGAGATAAATGGGTGTTGAAGAGCACAAAAATGAGCATACTTGGAAAGAAAATCCGCAACCAACATGATGATAGAATTATTTCCTGATTTAGGTAATCCCATAATCAAATCCATAGAGATGTCCATCCAACTAGCAGGTGGAATCAAAAGTGGTTGGAGTGTGCTGGGAGGTTTAATGGTTTCACCTTTGTTGCATTGACAAACATCACATTCTGCTACAAAAGTGCGAACGTCCTTTTTCATACCATCCTAGAGAAATAAACGTTTGACCTGGTCATAGGTTTTGGTAAACCCTGAATGCCCAACTGTGGGAGTAGCATGAAGCTCATAAAGCACCATGGATTTAAGTTGTGACTATTTACTTAAATACAAACAACCTTTGTAGCGAAGTTCATTATTATGCCAAGAGTACCCTAGGGAAATTGGAGAGTTGGCTTTCAATTGTTGGATCATATGCGATATTTTAGGATCATGTAGCCATTCTTGGCACACAACTTGGAGCCAATCTGGTATAATGAAGGAGAGGGAAAAAATGTACCCTTCATCTTCATATTTTCGAGAAAGAGCGTCACAACCACATTTTCCTTGCCTTTCTTGTAAATGATCTCATAATTATAACCAAAGATCTTAGTTACCCATTTTTGTTGCTCTGGGGAGGAAGGTCGTTGCTCCAGAAAATACTTGAGGCTTTGATGATCTGTCTTAATTTGGAAGTGTTTCCCCAGGAGATAAGGGTGCCAAAGATCCACTGTATGCAAAATAGCCAACATTTCCTTTTCATAGATTGATTGTCCCAAATGGCATTCAAACAATTGTTTGCTAATAAAGGCCAAAGGTCTGCCTTCTTGCACAAGGCATCAGATTCGAGGACAAAGGTTTTTGTGAAATCAGGAAGGGCCAAGATCAGAGTAGTACACACAACTGCCTTCAAAGCTTGAAAATATTGATCTGCTGCAAGAATCCAAGTGAAATAATTATTTTTAAGGAGAGCAGTGCGAGGGGAATAAATATTCCCATAATTTTGAACAAACTTGTGATAATAGCCGGGTAAACCCAAAAAACCACGCAAGATTTTGATAGTCTTGGGGCGAGTCCAATCCTACATTGCTTCAATATTTTTAGGATTCACCCAGACACCAACCTTTCCAACAATATGACCCAAGTACTCTACTTCTGAGGCTCCAAAGGCACATTTAGAGCATTTGAGGAAAATTTGGTGCTACGAGAGTAGATGGAGAATTTGATCCACATGGGAAAGATGATATTACCAAGTTTTACTATAGATGAAAATATCATCAAAGAAAACTAAGACAAAATGACGGAGAAAAGGATGGAAGACATGATTCATGAGTCTTTGGAAGGTAGAGGGGGCATTGCACAGGCCAAAGGGCATGACCAAAAACTCATAGTGACCCTCGTGAGTTCGAAAGGAAGTCTTGGGTATGTCATCTTCTTGCATACATATCTGGTGGTAGCCAGAATGTAGATCAAGTTTAGTGAAGTACTGAGCACCACTTAACTCATCCAAGAGATCCTCAATGACAAGAATGGAGAACTTGTCCTTGACGGTGAGATTATTGAGGGCATGAAAGTTAGTACACATGTGCCAAGTACCTTCTTTCTTAATTACCATGAACACATGGGAAGAATAAGGACTGGTACTAGGGAGGATAACACCCGCTTGGAGCAATTCCTGCATTATTTTCTCAATTTCATTCTTTTGGGAAAAGGGGCGACGATAAGGGAGAACATTGGGAAGAAGACTGCTAGGAACAAGGGGAATGCAATGATCATGAACACCATGAGAAGGAGGAAGTCCCCGAGGGGTGGAAAAAATAGTTTGATGTGTGGAAATGATAGCTTGGCGGTCAGGATGCACAGAGGGTGTCTCAATGGCTTGAATAGAATGGAGTTGAGAAATGATACCAGAGTGGCCTTTCTTGAGGAGATTTTTCATACAATGGGAACTAATGACCTTAGAAGAACCAATTGTGAGACCTTGGAATTGATACCTTTGTCCTTCCTGTTGGAATTGCATGGTTAATTCCTTAAAATCCATAAGAATGGGACCCAAAGTGCATAGCCATTCATCACCTAACACAATGTCACAACCTCCCATGTCAATGGAAAACATATGAGATTTCAGTTGGTAATGTCCAATTTGAAGACAAACATTTTTACAACGCCCACCACATTTCATGGACCCACTATTGGCTATGATGATTTGAAAATTATTGACAACACAAATATAACAATTGGTTTCTTGGGCAATGCGACGATGAATAAAATTGTGGGTGCTACCACTATCAACAAGGATGATGAACTTCATGTGCTTAATGTAGCCTATGAGATTGAGCGTTTGTGGGGCCAAGAAGCCAGTGAGAGCATGCAAGGAAATAAGTGGGTCAAATGTAGGTGGGTCAACAAGCTCTTGGGTGGCGTCAAGAAGGGAGGGTTCTTCAACAAGGGGAACTATCACATCCTCTTCAAGAACATCTTCGAAAATGGCCATAAATAGTTTTTGTTCCTTACACTTGTGCCCCGAAAATATTTTTCATCACAATTATAACAAAGACCCTTCAGTTGGCATTCAACCATTTCAGCCCTAGTTAGTTTCTGGACCTTGAGGGGAGTGACAGGGGGGTTAGGATTAGTGGATCGAGGGCAAGGAACAAAAGGGGGTTTTTTGTTTTGGGAAAAAACAACTTGTTGGGCCTCTTTATCACTTTGAGTAGCTTCCAACCAAGTTGGAGGGTGGGCCATGAGAACCTGGGATCAGATTTCATCCGCGAGACCATTGATAAATCATTCACAGAAGAACGCATCTGACATGCCCTCTATTCGAAAGGCCAAATACTCAAAAGCAGTGATGAAGTCTTCCACTGCGCCTGACTGTTTCAACATGGTCAAACGACCGAGATAGTGGGTATCAATATCAAAGCAGGCATAGAGCTCAACAACAAATTGGGTCCAGACAATATACCCCCGACGTGAATTTTTTCGCCATTGCCACCATTGCCAGCGTTCAGGATCTAGATAGAGGACAACATAACGAAGTTTGGCCAACTCGCCAGTAATACCATGTAGAGAAAAATAATGCTCCATTTGAGTGACCTAACCTGTAGAATCAGAGCCATCAAATTTATTGACCTCTACGCGGGGAAGACGAGGTTCATGATGAAAGGAGTTGGAATGAAAATGTGGAAACTGAGAGGAATCAACAACATCGGGTTGGTATGATGAGGAAGGACCCTCAGGGTGGTTCAACAATTGATTGACAATAGACTGGAGGGAGGTCAATTGGGTTGTGAGGTTGGCTTCCATGTTGTTAAATTTTTGCTCTAATTTGTCAATGCAGGAATGGGTAGAATCCATCTGAGATGTGGGATGTTCGATGGAGACATGGGCTTGATTGATGGAAGTTTGGAGTTCTTGGTTGTGAGTGGTGGCCATTTAAAGAGGGGAAGTGCGGGTAAGGAAAAAAATGAGTGGGTGGGACCACAAAAAAAAGGACTTAGAAGTGATAGGTACCACATCAATCAGTGCTTTAAGGGAAATATAATGGAATGTGCGACAAAATAGGGAAACTGGGAAGGGGTCAGGTCCACTGAAACAAAAAGGATTAAAAATGAATGGTATGATTGCGATCAGGGAGAAAAGGGGAATCCAATGGAATAGGTCCCAAATAAGTGTGTCGACAGGACCACTATACTTTTTTTTTTTACTATTGTGGAGTTATACTCCGGCCTGAAGAATACAACAGTGACGAAATGCCCAAATGATTAACAGGAATAAATGTGTAGTAATTTCGCAACCAGAATGTAGAAGACACTGTAGCACGACAATAGATCTTGTTGGTTCTATTTCTGTTTCCTTCCCAAGGGTTAGGGTATTCAAGGGTTATACAGACAAGGGTTTGCCCTGTGCTATAACTCTCTGATATACATGCAGGGTCCAACAATAGTACTCAGCCCAATATATCAGGGCACTAACTAAGGAGGCTAGACCGTGCCCTTAGCCATACTACCCGACTACCCAGGTACTAGAGAGTATCTTCCCGAGTGTTGTTCTCGGTGTCACTATAGCAGTCAGTTGGACGATCAGTTTATATATGGAGGGCTTCAGGAGATCTAGGCTGATTTGTATACAAGTGTTGTCTGATGCGCTACCAATCGAAGGGGTACTAACATGGGTTACAAGGGTGGCCAACAAATGTGCGCTTGAGTACCACTTGTATTTCCTACATGTATGAATCCCTGACCACTAGCTTATGCGCGTAATGACATATCTTTGTAGCTGAAAGATGCCAAAATACGTCTCTACTCTGAAAAAATTTAACCCACAATTTTCTGCCAAGGAAGGTGATTTGATACCACTTATAGTATTCCAGATATAAATAAGTAAGCATAACATAAATAATTAGCTAGAAATTGCATAGAAACAATGATATAACCAGAACAATACCAAAATAATACCATAATAACACCAGAAAGAGAACTTTGATTACTGAGAGAAATGTTCACTTGCCTCTTCAAGGGGGAAACCTCTAGCAGAGAAGAGCTCTATTACAATAATATCCAAGACAAAAATTCTCATACCCTCTATTCCTATTTATACTAAATCTATCTATCCAAAAGAATAATCTAGAGGAAGATCCTTCTAGAAGCGGAAGCTTCTATTAGGTCTTCTTACATTTGACTTATTCCTCCTTATTGCTAGGCTTTATTAATATTGACCTTTATTACATGGAAATATATTATTCTACCCACTTGAGGGGTTAGGTAGGTTAGGTCCCTAATAATTTCATCTAGCCATCCCGCTAGGTATGTAGGGTAGACCACCTTACCACAAAACCTCCTGACTACAGTTTTTCCAACTAGCTCTGGGATATCGCCAATATCTAGGTCTGCATCGACAACCATATATTTTTTTTCTTGCTACACTTTCCAGCGCTTGTGGTTTGGCTTGGATTTAACTGAAATTGTGACCTATGAACCTGTTTTTCTTCATGCATAGAGGGAGCAATGTTTGCATGCAAATGAGGAATGTGAAAAGAAAGATACTCATCCCCTTCAAATTTTGAGTCGGGATATCACACGCTTGGAGGATTATATGAAAATGGTAGCTTACCATCCTTATCACCTTAAATCCTCTAAACAATGGGGAGGTTTCTAACCCCGATCCGACTACTACATGGAGGAGCATCCAACGACTCCTGATCTGCCTCGAAACCTATACTGTAGTACCTATGAGACAATTTAAATTCCTTTTCTGATATGAAGATTTCATTGTCCTCCACCTCGTAGTTTACTTCATCTTCTTCCATGTTGATTTCAGTAACTCTAACAACTACACCATTTCTTAGGCTATACACCCCATCCACCTAGTAACAGATGCATTGGATTACAACTACTGCATTAGAGAGATCTAACAAAGGAATGAATCAAATCCCTGTCATTGAAGGGATATTCATACCAGGGTCGAAGCCTGTCTCCATAGCCATAACCTAGGGTTTTTCCTATGAGCAAACATCATATTCTGGGAAGACAAATATTTAAGAATTTTGATAAATAGAAATGGATTCATAGAACATTTATGCATATTGGCTTGACAAGTTGGGAAATAGTTCAACTTGAAATTATCCTTAAAACAATTAGTATATTTGGATCAATGATATGAATAACACGACTCTTTATAAAAAATTTATCTAAAATAATAAGTTTTGTAGTAATTCCACTCCATCTTTTCATTAAAATAATAAGTGTGTATACTAATGATTTGAGTAACAAGAAGCTTTACAACACACTTATCTAACTATCAATCACTTATGATTGAACTAAACCAACTTAGATCCATCTTAACCTTGGATCTATTAAGTGTTGAAAGGGATCAACTCTATAGAACTCAAAAAATATAGAAATGTAGATATGTAGAAATAAAATTTTGATTATTGTTAAGATATTTCTATTTACAATCTAATAATATTTTATTTAAATCTCATATTTTTTTCCCAAGGAAGACATCATAAGGAAACCCAAGGGATGCTTTCCCATATTAGTGGATTGCATCACTTGTAAACCCATCAATGTACACTAGTGATGAGACATAGAATTAGTTTGTTTTTGTCGATGATTACAACTACATGAGGCATCCTCCAAGACACAAACTGATTAAGTCAACATGAGAGAGAGTTGAGAAGAACTCCAGATGGTTCTTCTCTGTAACGCAGTGAGAAAGGAGATCTGCTAATTTGGATGTGCCTATGGCTGAGCACAAGGTGAACGTGTGAATTCCCATAGAGCTTGGTGCATCGTCATGAGACAGAGATGAAGATGATGTATTAGCCTCATCTGAGCAGAGAGTTGAGATGATGAACTCCAGATGAATCTTCTGTGTAATGCAGTGGGAAAGAAGATCTGTTGAGTGGTCTTGCCTGCAGATGAACACAGGTGAACATGATCCTAGTGGCTGAGCACTAGTGAGTGTGGTTCTCCTGTGAGACACAGTGAGATAGAGATATGGACATCCCTATGGATGTGCCCCTAGTGGCTGAGAACTAGTGGGTGTATGAGATCCCTTGCTATATTGTTCAAGACTCAGACTTACCTGTAACCCTATTTGTAATGTAAAGGGTATAGGCCAGCCCCACCTTAATGTAAAAGATAATTAATGTAAAATATAATTAATATAAAAGATAATTAATATGGTAATTATTAATTATATTTTGAGTTATTGAGGTCGACCCTATTGTGCCAAAAGACACATCATTTGATGTGACAATTCTGATATAAATAAAAGTGAATCCCCATTGAGGAAACATACTTAACATTGTGTCATCTCATGATTTCAGAAGTTGTGGTATGAAATTATGAGAATTGCATAACCCTCTTGTGTGCTAGGTTTGGTGATGGTGTGGGAGGTATTTCTCTTGAGGAATATAGCAAAGGATTGGTTGGGTTTTCTTCCCTTGTTGAGAAGGTTTTCCCAGGATACTTCTTGTGTTATTGTGCATGGTTATTCTTCTTGTGATCTTGGTTTGTTGCAGTAGTTATGGTTCAAGTAATAGGTAAACAAAAAAATTAAAGAGGATACATGAGCCATAGCTCATTGAAAATCCAACATGGTATCAGAGCAGGTTCACAAGATGACCAATTCACAATTAAAGAAAGGTTGCTAAAACCTTTACAATTGATATAAGAAAAGAAGCCCAGACTCTTTTCTATTTTCTGTGGAGATTTGATGACCTCAGTCCAACCATAAAGAGGGACCAGGTGAAGCTTCCAGTTTGTTGTTTTGTTTTGGATAGAAATGTAAAAAGGAGACCTAACAACAATGATACCTAACAATAGTGACACCTAACTGGAATATTTAAGCATGAAGTAAATAACAGTGACACCTAACAACAAACCTATGGTAGCCACAATGACACCTAAACAACAAATCCGTAAGGCTGCCACAGTAACCCTCTAACACCCAAAGGCTGTCACAACCTAGAAGAGAAGGGCCGAACCCCTTTCTAAGGTTCTGTGGTAAAGTTCAGTGTTAAAGGAAAGGGACAGAGCCTAGGTTCTGTAGTAAAGGAAAGGGTCAAAGCCTATGTTCTGTGGTAAATTTCTTCCAAACAACAACCAATGTGTAAGAAGAGGAGCTCAGAGCCTAGGAGGAAGCCCGACTGTCAATATAAAGTGGTCGCAGGCCTCTAAAACTATCAAAGAAAACCCTTGAACATCAGAGAACTTATCCATAGGGTGGTACAAAGGTTTGGTATGCTAGAAAGTAGCTTTGGAGGCATTGTTGAAGGAGTTTAGGGCTGCCAGGGAGCTCGACCTGCCTAGGAGTGAATGCTGGGTAAGTTTAGACAACTAGTAAAGGGCTACAACATCAACTATAGGAGGGAAGAAGGGCTGATTATGTACAGGAGCTAAAGAAACAACTTAAAGGTAGTTTAAGGGATATCCTAGAAGTCTAGGACATCAAGTCTAGTGGAGTGCAACAACTGGCTTCTTGAGTGATTTTGGACAGCCCTTGAGGGCAGATTTTGAACAATGAAAGAGGGATGAAACAACACTACAACAACAACAAAATTTGGGCTTGTTTTCAAGCTATTCTAATGAGAAAAGGTAGTAGGAGAAATGAGGTACATATCTAAGCAGAGATAAGAGGAAATTTTGCGAAGTTTTTAAAGACTAGTTGAGTGACATTATAGACCCATAACAACACAGACCTTTGGACAAGTAAACTCTCTGAGTTATATCTATGATGTCCAATTGCTCCTTCCTTCCATCATTTGATGCCATATATATTGAAGCAAATTTTTAATGGTGGTGCTAGTGTATATCCCAACAAACATAGAAGGTTGTCGATGGCTTACCTAAGTGCATTGAATATGTTACAAACCAAATTGAAATCCTTAAAATGAAGATCTGAAGTCAAGATCTAAACAGTGATTAAGTAGCAACAAAATCTACAAGGATAGCTACAACAATGTGTTTGGAATTTTGATAATGTCAAACAATGGGCATGACCTTGATAAGATAAAATAGTCATAGTAAGTTGGATCACCAACAGAAGGACAAAATTTCAAATATGTGATACTCTCATATCAGTTACAACAGTAAAGGATGATGCAAATTTCGTCAGAGGCTTGTAGTGTATAGATGGCTACAAGGAAAACTAGCAAGGAATGTCATCGCTCATCATGACATTGAAGAAAAACCTCCATTGGTGTTCACTCTCAGGTATGCTCTTGTATATATATTATTTAAATCATTGTCATAAGGGTACTTCCAGGAGGAAGGAACCCTTGATGAAATCATGGACTTGGAGAGGTCTCAATGCATTCAAAAGAACAACACACTGGAAGTGAATACCCCAGGTTTGATTGTTTTAAATTATCATGCTACATTACAAGTAGGTGTTGTAGCTATGACAACAATCCTTAAATTGTTTTGATTAGAGATATGTACTCATAAATCTCCTCTAGGAGATATTCTTGTCTTGTTTCCTTGTTTCAGGCAGGTTAACAACAAAGGAAGATGTTTGTCCTTCAAGACTTCAGACGGATTCACTTGACTCAGAGGGAGTCAACATTATTTAAGAAGAAGGAAAATACAATTACCTTCTCTCCCTCAACAGTTCAGAGGGAGACAACCATTGATACAGTTGATCCAGTTGTTCCAGTTGATATTCCCAGGGACTTTACAGTAAGCCATAAAAGGCCTCTCTAGGCTTGACAAACTCTGCAAGAGGCAGAAAGACACTGATGGAAGTGTCGAGAAATACAAAAACAAGACTTGTAGTCAGAGGATTCTCACAAGCAGAGGGAGTGAACTATGATGAGACACATTGATCCAGTAGCCCGATGCACTCCCATCTCTACTACCATCCATGAGTTGGAAACTATATCAGATGGATGGATTCTTGATGAGTTTGGGTTTCAACAAGAGTATTGCTGATCCAAACCTATATTATTACAGTGTTGGTGATGAGATCCTGATTTTGATGACTTATTCAAAAAGCCTTGTTGTTGGACACAAGTAATCTTTGACTTTGGATTTCGAGATGAAGGATCTGAGTATGATGCACTACTTCTTGGGACAAGAAGTATGACAGAGGATCGATGAGATTTTCCTGAGTCAAGGAAAATATACAATGGGAATATTAAAGAAGTTCAGTATGACAGAATAAAAATCCACGATGATGGATTTGAATAAAATGAATGACAATGATTCATACAAGATTGATCCACAACTGATTGAATCATTGATGTATCTGGTTAAAAATAGACCTGATTCATGCCATACAGTGAATGTGCTTAGTTTATCCATGATTCAGCCAAGACAGATTCATTGGATAGCAGTAAAGCATGTATTGAGATATATAAGAGGCACAGTTGAATATGGCCTGAGATATGCCTCCAGTGTGAACTTGAGTTTGCAGGATATGCCGATACATATTTAGAAGAGAGTACAATGGACTAGAAGAGAACCTCTGGTTGTTGTTTTACCATGAAGGTTGTCATGAATTTCTGATGCAACAGGAAACAAATCTTCGTGGCCTTGAATACCACAGAAGTAGAGTATATATCATTGAGTGTGCGAAGCAGTGCGGCTTCATAAAATTATGACATATTTACTTGATCATGAGATGTATTCTATGATTATAACCAAAGCTATGTGAATCTCTTTGAGAAACTTGTGTTTCGTGATAGATCGAAACACGTTGAGATAAAATTTCATTTTTAGAGACATGATGCAGAGGAAAGTAGTACACGTGCCATACCTTCCTACACATGAATAGATTGCATACACCTTCACCAAACTAGCATGGTGAAGAATACATTTCTATTTGAGAGGGAGTGTTGATGACTACAAACAAGACAAAGTTCGAGTAATTTCGTGCGAGACTTGGCTTGATGGAGAATGCCTCCCTAGATGAGAGGGAGTGTTGATGATTACAACTGCGTGAGACATCCTCCAAGACAGAGACTGATTAAGTCGACCTGAGAGAGAGCCCATGAGTTGGGTGTGTGGTTCATATCTGAGACAGAATTGGAACGTAGTGATGACCTCCTCCTTACAGAGAGTTGAGAAATACTCCAGATGATTCTCTTGTGTAATGCAGTGAGAAAGGAGATCTATTGAGTTGGACGTGCCTGTGGCTGAGCACGAGGTGAACGTGTGAATTCCCATAGAGTTGGGTGCATCGTCATGAGACATAGATGAAGATGATGTATTAGGCTCCTCTGAGCAGAGAGTTGAGATGATGAACTCCAGATGACTCTCCTGTGTAATGCAATGGGAAAGAAGATCTGTTGAGTGGACGTGCTTGTGGAGCAGCACAGGTGAACGTGATCCTAGTAGTTAAGCACTAGTAAGTGTGGTTCTCCTATGAGACATAATGCGATAGAGATATGGACATCCCTATGGATGTGCCCTTAGTGGCTAAGCACTAGTGGGTGTATGAGATCCCTTGCTATATTGTTCAAGAGTCAGACTTACCTGTTACCCTATTTGTAATGTAAAGGGTACAGGTCGACCCCACCTTAATGTAAAAGATAATTAATGTAAAAGATAATTAATATAAANTGGATGTGCCCCTAGTGGTTGAGCACTAGTGGGTGTATGATATTCCTTGCTATATTGTTCAAGAGTCGGACTTACCTGTGACCCTATTTGTAATGTAAAGGGTACAGGTCAGCCCCACCTTAATGTAAAAGATAATTAATGTAAAAGATAATTAATATAAAAGATAATTAATATGGTAATTATTAATTATATTTTGAGTTATTGAGGTCGACCCTATTGTGCCAAAAGACACATCATTTGATGTGACAAGTCTTATATAAATAAAGGTGAATCCCCATTGAGGAAACACACTTAACATTGTGTCATCTCATGATTTCAGAAGTTGTGGTCTGATATTATGAGAATTGCAGAACCCTCTTGCGTGCTAGGTTTGGTGATGGTGCGAGAGGTCTTTCTCTTGAGGAACATAGAAAAGGATTGGCTGGGTTTTCTTCCCTTGTTGAGAAGGGTTTCCCAGGATACTTCTTGTGTTCTTGTGCATGGTTATTCTTCTCGTGATATTGGTTTGCAATAGTAGTTATGGTTCAAGTAATAGCTAAACAAAAAATTTAAAGAGGATACATGAGCCATAACTCATTGAAAATCCAACAATTTTGACCATATTTTATGGTCATTCCCCCCATAGAAACTTTGAACATTGCCACCTTTAAACATAATATCTATTGAACTGAGAAAATTGTGTACCCATTAAGATTTTATTGATTAATTACTTGCAAATGGATATTTTGATAGTATTTTACGGGTTTTTGTGTTGGAATGTCTAAGTTATCATGTATGTTGATGAATATGTGTTAGTAATAGGTCGATCAATGAGTTATGAATGATATTGTTACTTGTTATGGATTGTATATTTGTTGCGTAATGATTATTTACTAATTTCATCAATATAGAATGTCTTTGACCAACATTATGTGCATTTTTCCAAGTTATTAACTATAAGGGGTGAATAGTCTACACAATACTTTTGATTTTGCATCATGTTATACACTCATAAAATCAGTTCATATCTTATACAACATGTTGACAATCACAATCATGTAATAGATATTAGGGTGCATAAATTTGACCCATTACCTCAACCCAACCAAGAAGAACAATGGGCCTATGAATATGCTCTTTCAACAGTTCTCCAACCCAATCGAGGAGGAAGATGGACCCGTGATATACAACACCCATCAATTCAGTCGATCAATGAGGAAGATACACCTATGAATCCTCTACAAAAACCCATCAATTTAGCCAATAAAGAGGGATAGTATGCCCAAGTATCTATTTCCTCAGAAACCTGCCAAAATGATATAGATTCAACGTGAGGAATCTAGTGATTCTTGGGTTAATATTAGTTGTATCGAGTCTTGGAACTCCCTAGTACCCTTGAGGTATCCAAGAAATCACCATTATAAACACATTCATCTACGACTTGATTTAGGGTAGATTTCAGATCTGTCACAAATAGAGCTAGAACTAGAAGTTGTAGATTAGAAGTTGTAATTAGAATACATTTTCATGGATGAAATAAAATTGTTGTTTTTTGAGTTGAGTTAAATCCTACTACAGGGGTTCATCGGTCCTCTTCAAGTCAAGTCTCACTTGAATAGGGTTTGTCTATGCACACACTTGTTTGTATATATTTTGTATTTGTGTCTATATTCCATAACATCGTGTTTTGGAAATCCTAAGTTTATCATTTCATGTTCTATGGATGCTTGAGGAATCGTGTTATGATCATATTAATAGTTAGACTATTCATTTTGTTTCTTAAAGATTCTTTCACTAGGATGTTATGAACATATGGTTGGTGGGAGGAATGTTATGATGTTGAGCATGTTGTAGAAGTCAAAACTTTATTTTCAGTAGCATTCAATTTGTTTTCCACATAAATTAGTTTTATTTCTTGCAACATTTAATTATTGTTTCAATGGTTCTCTACTTTCAAGCAATGTGTTTTAATTTCTAAATTGTTAAGGGGGTTTGTAGCTTTGAGATTGAAGAGCAAAGGTTCATTCTATACATTGGAAAACTCATGTTGTATAACAACTGAACCCTTGCTAGGATAAGTTAGTTACAATATTTTCATTTAGCAACATTTAGTTTATAGTATTTAGAATTAGCAATGCATAATTAATTCAACAACATTAGAAACCTTAAGGATTCCATAAATAGTGCACAATACTTCACAAGATTATGCTCACTAGTCGATAACTTAAGTATAAGTTAGGGGATTTAGTAACTCATAAATTGTTGTAATTCTTTGGCTCACCACTTTTTGGCACAATTGTCGAGGGAGTGTGTAATGTTCCTAACTTGGATAGTCTAGGAAATGCTGCTAATGTGTGTGTAGGATCAAAGGTTTACAACATATAAATGATCATACAAATAATAAACTCGACAAAGGACTGCAAAGTTTGTATTATGATATCTCTGTGGATTACAAAATGGCCGAATGCAGTTGAATAAACTGACAATACTTGACTAGATCAACAGACAAAGGATCTTAGCCGGAATACAAATAAGCAACAATGACTGAATAAAATAACAACACTCGTCTAGATCAAAAGACAAAAGGATCTTAGCGGGAATACAAATAAGCAACTAAAAGATAATACCTGGAATATGGGAGCATTGCGGAATCAATGAAGAATGATGGAAGACTTGGATGATCTTCCCAGTGACTAGGGTGTGTCTTTCAACATCGAAATCAACCAACTGGTGTCTTCCTCTTGGAATACACTGAACTATCTCTCTTGAGATGCGCCTCTTCTCCTCAATGACAAGTCATAATCTACATAATAATGAATTAGGTCGCTGACCCTTCCTTTATAGCTTTCCAAAACCCTAAATCATGCTGAAACCCTAATTCACTGTTGACTTCCAAAACCCTAAATCACTGTTGAAACCCTAAT
>SNQJ01S0156822.1:0-22239 GCA_010110895.2 Picea sitchensis
AGTCATGCTGGGGTACCCCCTCATGCCTCTCACTACTAGTGCCATCACTAACAACACTCTCTGCAGAAGATAAAGTGATGAACTGCATGTTTTCTACTGTGCCACTAGGTACTCCTGTATGTCACTGCATCCCATCACTAGATGCCATCTCCCCCTGACTCACACTGTATCCTGTATGAGAAGTTGTATCCTCCTGTGCACTCAACCTGTTACTATCATCTGCGCCTAGATCCCATATAGTTGTATCCAGACACGTGCTATCGTCATTCTGACTGCCAAAGAGTGCATCCTCATCCATGCAATCTGATCCTAGAATTAAGTGCTTCATCCACCTATCAACCTCTGCCATCTTCTCAACCAACGGAGTCTCCAATAGTTGTGACTCCATCTCCTCTGACTGACCTGTATGTGTGGGGTCAACTGCATGTACATCCTGTACCTCCTCTTGGGTCTGTGGGTCTACCTGTCCATGGTGTGCATCCCTCACACTAGGCTCATCCATCATACCTAACGTGCCACTAATCTCCTCATCTGATGTGGCTATCATGGGTGTCTGAACATGTGTCAGATGTGTCACGACCCCCATAGGAAACTCATCATCTCTAGGTGCTAACACATGTGAATCCTCACTAGTGTCACCACTCTGCTTAGGCGTAAGGTCATCAATGGTATGTGACATGTCTGCTGAGACACTAGGGCTATCGTTCTGTCCATCCAGCTGCCTATCCACTACACAAGGGTCATCATCCTCCTCAAGCGTGCAAGCATCACTAGCCCCTATGCAAGAGTCATCATCACTATCCTCTGAGGTAGAGTCACTATCACTAGCCCATGTGCAAGAGTCACTGTCATCATCCGACTACTCTGAATCAACATCTGTCGCTCCATCCACACACACCCCATCGTCACTGTCATGGTGCACCTCAATAGTGTGCTTCTTACCCTTACCCCTACACCTATGATCCGGTTCCCATGGCACCTTGCAATTGTAGCAAAGTTGCATGCTCCTAATGGGTGTGGGGTTTCTAATGGGCATGGGGTTACCCCAAAGGGATGCTCTGATTTCCTCCCTCTTCTTGAGCCAATGTGCAATCTTCTTCTTGTTCCAACTAGGATTTTTATAGGATAGGAACCATTGGAATGTTATGATCCCTTTGAAATTATTGAGGGTTTCATATTCCCTCTCACACTCCTCAATCCTGTTAACAATCTCCATTTCCTTCCAAAATTCCATTTATCCCTATGAAATACCCCTCAGGTTTGCAGGATTTAAGCTCTGATACCACTGTAATGATCCCAAGCCATTATGCAAGGATCATCACTTGTTTTGGTGTCTTTTAAACTTTTTTCTGGTTGTGGTATTTCGTCAAACAGTTTGTTGATCTATTTTTTTAGATGTGTTTATATGTGTGTATGTAGCAAATAACAGAAAGAGATAACCATGGAACATACCTCAACCATGTGCAATAAGATATATAATCCAAAACATCTCAATTCTTCTTTATTCATAAAATAGAGAAACCTGCTACAATGAAGATGCCGATCTGGAATGCTCAACAGATGGCCAAGAAGATAGACAGTAGATAATAGCTGCTACAAAATGCTCTCACTAATACAAAAGATGCCTCCAAAGGCTGAATGATAAATGAAGATCAATACAAGCATATCTGAATGTCAAACTCTCCAGCTGAAGAATGCCACGCTCCAATAGAAGGTTGAAACCCTCAATAACTCGGCCCTGCTGCCAAAAGTGTCCAATCACCCTAATAAATATGCCAACTGATAGATTAGGTGATGGTAAGAACAACCCAGGTGACCGAATCTCCAAGATCCCTCTCAATCTCTATAGATCCAAAATCCCCCACTGAATGGTGCGCCCCACTGGATGACTGAAACCCTAGATAATTCGACCCTGCCAGGATGCCTCCAAAGGCGGAATGATAAATGAAGATCAATACAAGCATATCCGAATGCCAAACTCTCCAAATTAAGAAGAATGCTACTTCCAATAGAAGTTGAAACCCCTCAATAACTCGGCTCCTCATACAAAAGTGTCCAATCAACGTAATAAATAATATGCCAACCGATAGATTAGGGTGATGGTAAGAACAACCTGTGTGACCAATTCCAAGATCCCCCTCAATCTCTATAGATCTAAAATCCCCCCACTAAATGGTGCCTCTAATTAGATGATTGGAACCCTAGATAATTACCTTCGCTAAAAGTGTCCAATCAAATTTCTAATAAATATGCTAACCTGTAGATCGATGATGGTAAGAATCGTTCCTGTGTGACCTAATCTCCAAGATCCCTCTTAACTGTAGATCCTAAATCCCCACCGGGAATGGGGTGCCTCATTAGATGATTGAAACCCTAGATAATTTAGCCCTCGCTTAAAGGAGGCCTTTCAAAAGCTCAAACTCTCCAAGTGTAAATATGGATCAGACACCGCAAGTCACTAGGGTAAAGTCTCAGGGTCAGATCTGAAGTGGTAACCTCCAAACGGATCTTCAGATCTGGATCTCAAAATTCTCTTCAATTCGCCCCACTAGTCAAGAAATAATCAGAGCCATAAAACTATCTCGTAGTAGCACTAGATTCATGTCCAAGGCCCTTAAATGAAAACCCAAGTGATAGAATCCTCAACGGCCCCGCCAATCTCCTACAACAAATCTCTCCAAAGATGGTGCGCCCATCTTGCTGGAATCCCTCAACTAGTGCATCCTCTCTCTATCTGGACATGAAACTAATGTAGAATCCTCCCAACCTGAGTATATATGGAACCAGGAATGGTGGAGAGTATTGCATCCTCGGTGCACTTTCAAGCTTGGGACAATAATATATAGGTGGAGTCTTTCACCAATCAATCGCACTCTTAGGGTTTGTTATGTCAAAACCCTCAAAACCCCAATATTGGGCTCACGAAGCTAGAAGCCATGAATCAAAATAAGATCATACATGAAATGATGAGTAGAGGCCCTTGCATTCCTTTTATACTCTTTTTGTCTCAATCTTGTCCCTCCAAAGTGACTTTCATTTTATTAATATTTAATTAATTAATTAAATCAATTTAATTAATTAATTAACCTTTTACCCTCTAAAATCTCCTTTATCTCTTTGTGGATTCTCCACACCAAAGTCACTCTAGCCATCCCATCCTATAGTGTTGCTCCTCCCATTCCAATGAGCTATTACACCTAGAGGTTCTCCAAGTAATGTGCCCAAATTCCCTCTTCAGTGATTTTAATTCAACTTTCTATAGCTCAAAATAGTCAAAACTGCGAAATCGCTTCTAAGGGAACATAACCAAAGCCGAGCTGTGCGGAATGGCTCATAAATGATGGAATATGATCATAAATCTAACCTGGACCCCGCAATGCTTCTCAAATACCCCTGTGCTCGCTATAACACCCATCCGCCACTGGTCATGTCATAAGCCAAGTCTCGTGATGATGTCCCAAAGTGGGGACATTACGGTTCTTTGACAGAAGTTTAGATTCTATTTTTATAGCCATAGCTTGGGTTAGAATTCCGTTTACTTGTCTTTAGAATTTTCTTGTGTTTACTGAAAGGGTTTTAAGCAAGTCTCTTGAATTATTGATCTCATTCTGCTTGGTTTCTTTTACTCCATTCCCTCAGGATCCATAGCAATAAAAGATCCGCTTCAATCTTGTCTCTTTTGTTCTTTTATCCCCTTTCATTTGCTTCTCAAAAAGAGAAAAAAATTATTCCCATTTTTCATTTATCCTGCCTTGCAAAGTAGTTGGAGATAGTTATTTTACTAGAAAGGAAAAGTAAATTATTTTATTAATAACTCACTGATTATACCTTTAATAACGCCGCCTACAAACTTGGTCCAGTCTCCTTCTACCTCAAGTTCTCCAAGTGCACCTTTGTATGGATTCTCCTCTCAAACTTATGATCTCTTCTTGGGAAGTGAAATGGGTTCGATGGAGGAAGAAGGGCTAAATGGGGTGCCCAAGGGTGTTCTCAAGGAAGCAATAACTTTGGCAAGGGAAGGGATGAAACGGAAGAGTTTCACAGTTTTTAGGTCTAGATGTGGAATGAGACCCCAACACATCATTTTATATAACAAAAAGGATGGTTATTCAAATAAGGATGGGATTTAGGTGGTGGATTAGTTGGGAACTACCCAAAGAGTCTGCATCTCAACGAATTATTTGCAACATTTTTTTTTTGCAACTTTTGCAAATATACACAGGTTGTAATGATGTAGCATGATAATGTAGATATAGTGGTGCAACAAACATATGCACGTTAAAACAAGATTGGTGAAAGGCGCCAGACATCTTCAAAAAAAAATGGTTTTAGAAGAGCAACTCACAAAGGTTTGGCAAAAATGCAAATAAGAGGGCCAAAATCCGTGTATGCATGTGTAGAGCAATTTAGGGTTATAACACAAAAAATCAAATATAATTGACTATATTAATAATATAATTTAATATTAGCACTTATTCCGATAGTTCAGGACTTGTCCTGTTTTATTTCCATCCACCGAAATTGAAGCAGTTGCCCTTTGGTTTGATCCCCGAAAATGTCTCAAAAAAGAAACACCACCGGAAAGACTTGAGCTAGAAGTTGAGTTCTTGTGGTTGGTTCTTTTGTAAAACCACAAGTTTTTGTAAGTACTAGTTCTTGTGTGGCCACACTCACCTCATGTATTTGTTCTCTTTTCACTGCAACAAAATATCTCACTCTTTATCAATCAACAAAAAGATCATAATCTTTGAAAACTAAACCATGTGTATACACCCAAAATGATAACCCAACAACTTGTTCATGACAATCAAATCTTCATGAAATGGCTCCTTTAAATATGTTGCTTCAGTCCCTGTTGTAACTCTAAATCATGTGCTCTCATTTCTTTGCTTAAATACTACAAAATAAACCAATTTTTGGAAATCATGTATTAGTGGCAATTGACTATTTTACTTTCTGGCAGAGGACGGGCTACAACTCTTCCTTGTGATGTACTCATTAGTCACAAGCAATTATTCATTTAAATCAGCTCAAAGTGTTAAAAATTGTACTCAAAGTCTGAACTTTGGTTGTTGATTTGAGTATCAATTCTAGTATTTGAACACTGGAATTGTTGTTGATGCTATAGATAATCAAATTTTCACAAAGGATTGTTGTGACAAATATGGAGTTTGTAATTGTTGATTATGAATATTATGTTCGGATATTTAAACTACTTTGGAGATTAAAGTTGAAAATAAGTATAATTTAGTGTCCAAAATTTGCAAAACCCTGGATGCTTGCTATACAGAATAAAAAATGGCAAGACAATTAGAAACATGAAATAATACTTAATCAAGGATTTCTATTGGTATTAACAACCCATTTATTTAGGGCTTCATTATATCAATAATTGTTTTGAACTCCTGTAATGATGATCCCATCTTGGGGATTGAAACGTTGAGAAAATTAAAACAAGAATGCAGTTCCACTCTCTTACTGATTTTTTTTGTCAGAAACATAAAATGGTAGTGGAGAATATTTCCCTTGAAATCCATAAATTCTAATAAAAATTGAACTCTTCCATAGCTTCAAAAACTCCTTTCTCAGATAGAAAGGATGCAACTTCTAGTGAAAATCTAGACATGGCAGGATTGCAAATCAACTACTCTCTAAAAGAGGACAAAAGATGATTTTACCTCCATATAAACGCATGTGGAGACTTTAAGCCCCATAAATTGGATAACCAAACAAAACCGATCTTTTTAAGTGTATATTCTTAGCTCTAGGAAAGTCCTCAAAAATATGGAAATAGACTATAGCATAGACTAGACAAGAAGTCGTGTAAAATTTCTTTGTCTTCATGATACCTCCCAACTAAAATGAAACCTCATTTGAAATGATCTGGGAAAAACTGTTCACAAAAATATTTAAGGAATGAAATGATGCACACATGGGCCAAGCACTTTGGAACTAAGGTCGTGGACTATTTTTCAATTATCTAGTATGGATATTCAGAACACACCAACTTACATCACTAGTCGTGCTTTAAAGAAATCAAGCCTCCATTCCCTCACATACATTCAAAAATTCATCATATTCGGAATTTTTGAATGTCAAAGTGGGTTCATACAGTATCATATTCTTCTAAACATTGAAGGTGCAAAAGTAGGATTAGTGATTTTCTTATATATAAATAACTCTTATCTCGATGTCAAATTCATCATCACACCACAAGAATTATTATTTGAAATTAGCTACTTCTAGCACGCATCCGGATAATGCAATACTAGAGGTCCAAATCTTGATCAACTTATTTTCTTTGTGTGGAAGAGCCGAAAATTCACCGAAGGTCTCCAGACACTTAACCAATGGGGCCTTTCCCATCAAAAATAAGGAATATATTTATCGCAGAAATTCCAAGATGCCCCTATTTATCAAGTATACGTGTATCCTATTGAGTTTCCTTTTGTGAGCATGTGTATTTTTGTATGATGGTTTAGCTCATAAAATTTCAGAAAAAATTATTGTAAATTTCACTCATAAGAAATTAATTTCTATGCCTCTTAAAAAAAACTGAAATTACAAATTTTGTCTACAAACATAAGTCCCATTATCCCCTTTGTGCATTTTCCTGAAATTTTTCATGTAAGTTTAACTTAATTTCGTGTAATGAGGGTTAGACTCCAAACTAATTAAATGCTACCGAATTCTAGTAAATATTTTAGTGGTTACCTGAATTTTTTAAGTCTCGGTTTTTCTTGATTTTGCCTCATTTGCATGAAAATGTCGTGGAAAAATTGTCCTTGAAGTAGATTTGATAGTTTTGAAATTACCAAATTTGACTTTTTGTTGACTTTGAGCTAGCATGCTTCTTGTTTAATTTGAAATCTATTCAATATGTGATGAACCACCTCATGGACTCAGTAAACAAAAACCCATGTAGTCAAATTTGATTTGAGGAATATTGGCTATGCCAACCTATGAAATGGCTAAATTCAGGTAACCACTAAAATATGATTTTGAATTTACTTTGAAAGTTTTCCTCTGAGTAACTAGTTTGAATTTGTTGTGATATTATAGGTGCCAAAGCATGTCTTTGTCATGTATAAAATTCTCCAACCACCGTATCTGGATTTGTAGTTGTGTTTATATGCAAAACAATGAGGGGTGTTTAATTTCCCAGAGTAACAAAAAATATGTGTGGAAGAGACATGTATAGAAACATTTTTACAAGGGATTAAAGGCAAATCTTCATATGAAACATGAGGATTTATTCCTTAAAATGTAAGGATAATTCCTAACTAAAGGGTTGTTTCATCCCTATAAATTTGGACAAAATTGTGGAAGGCACATGGAGAACGTAAAAAATGAGAGCAATGAAAAGGAATCATAGGAAATTTTCCAAGTGCACCCCTTATAGAATCGTTTAATAAAGCATTGATTAAATATTAGAAAGAATACACCCTGTTAACTATTTGAGAGTTCCATGAGTACAAGATGTCCTAAGAGGTAGGAAAGTTGAGCTGGTCCAAAATGGTGAGTTGAACTGAGTTGAATGAGTAGAACTAGGGAATTTAAGGCACTAGAGTTTGTTGCAAACCAAGTGAGAATCAACTATCTTGAAATTTGTGGGATTTAAAGATAAATGAAATTGCGAGATGGAATATTGATTTCCTCTTTCATTATTCGTAAAATTTAGGGTTATAGAAACAAAACATCATGAAAACATAGTTCGTGGATTTTCAAATATGGATTGCTTATAGGATTTTATTGTCTCCTTAAACAACCAAGAAGCTAACCCAACTTTCCAAGATAAGGAAAGTGGCTGCTATATTTATAAAATTTCAATCAAATTCACATAGGCCACTAAAATAAATTCATTGGAAAATCTTTATCCACATGCAATCATTAAAATGGAATCAAACAGAGATACGGGTAAGCAAGAAAGGGATTAAAAAGTTAAAGGAAATGTTGTGAAAATATGGTAATTATGAGACTCAATGGACCCCAACTTAAATTGTTGCATTTCCTCATGCAACCCCACGTCTAGGTATTTTGAATTGTGTGATTAGGTCTTCCTCCTCTGAAAATTGAGCAGTAAGTTGTCTTTGTTTGATCCCTGAAAATGTTCAAAAAGAAAACACTACTGGAAAGACTTGAGTTGTAGTTGAGTTTTGTGTGGTTGGTTCTTTTGTAAAAACCACAAGTTTTTTTGTAAGTGCTAGTTCTTGTGTGCCCACACTCGCCTCATTTATTTGTTCCCTTTTTGCTGCAACAAAATATCTCACTCTTTATCAATCAACAAAAAGATCATAATCTTTGAAAACTAAACCATGTGTATACACCCAAAATGATAACCCAACAACTTGTTCATGACAATCAAATCTTCATGAAATGGCTCCTTTAAATATGTTTCTTCAGTCCCTGTTGTAACTCTAAATCATGTGCTCTCCTTTCTTTTCTCTTATAATACTACAAAATAAAACTAATTTTAGAAATCTAGCATTAGTGGCAATTGGACGATTTTACTTTTCCTCGGCAGAGGACAGGCTACACCTCTTCCTTGTGATGTACTCATTAGTCACAAACAATTATTCATTTGAATCAGCTCAAAGTGTTAAAAAATTGTACTCAAAGTCTGAATTTTGGTTGTTCATTTGAGTATCGATTCTAGTCTTTGAACACTGGAATTGTTGTTGACGCTATTGTATTGAAATTTCTACAAAGGATTGCCGTGAATATAAAGTTTGGAATTTTTGATGATGAATATTATGTTCAGATATTTAAACTACTTTGATACTAAAGTTGAAAACAAGTACATATGAAGGGTTCAAAATTTAAGAAACGTGGATACATGTTATATAGAGAATAAAAAATGAAGACAATAGAAACATGAAATAATACTTACATTGGTTTGATTTCTCATTGGTATTAACACCTATTTATTTAAGGTTTAATATATCAATAATAATGTTGGAGCTTAACAACCTCCTAATTAAGGATCCCATCTCAGGATCGTAAACATCGTAAAATTAAAACAAGAACGTAGCCTAATTCTCTACCTAAATTTTGTCAAAAACATAAAATGAGGAGAGAATATTTCCTTTGAAACTATAAAGCTCCAATGTCTTGAATATTCCATGGTTTCAAAAATTCATTTCTTTGACAAAAAGGATGCAACTTCTAGTGAAAAACTAGACATGCAGGATTGTAAATCAACTTCTTAAAAGAGGCTGTAAGAAGACGATTTTACTTTCATATAAATGGTATGAGATCTTTTCCTTCCATAAAATTGATACCAAAAAATTAAACCGTTTTTGATCTTTTGTGTATATTCTTAGCTCTAGGTAAGTCCCTAAAAATAGGACTATAGTATTAGACTAGACAAGGAAGTCGTAGTAAAATTTCTTTGGTCTCATGATACTCCAACTAAATGAAACCCCATTTGAAATGATCTTGGAAAATCAACTAAAATATTTTAAGGAATGAAACATGCATATATACATTATACTTTGAACTATTTGGACTATTTTTTCAATTAATATAGTGAATATCCATGCAAAGTCTTTGTATGGATATCTTAAATAACATACCTCAACTTGTGTAGCATTAGCATCACTAGTCGGGCTTGTAAGAAATATTTCAAGGAGCTCCATTCCCTCGTTGTTGGCTTTCCAGAAATTCATCATATTCTGAATTTTTTAATGTCAAAGTGGGTTCATACAATCTCAATATTCTTCTAAACATTGAAGGTGCAACAACAAATATGTGTGGAAGAGACATGTATAGAAACATTTTCAGAAGGGATTAAAGGCACCATAGAAATATTGAGATCATCTTTAAAATGTATGAACACTTCTACTCAATCCAAAGGTTGTTTTTGTTCCTAAAAATTTGACAAACAGAAGGTATATGAGAACAAAAATGAATCATAAAGACAAGCAGGTACTTTCCAAGTTTTAGCATTTCCAATGAAATTTGATTAAATATTGAAAAGAAATATACCTACACTCCATTCTGAGAACCCATGAGTACAAGATGTCCTAAGAGGCAGGAAAATTGATCTGGTCCAAAATGGTGAGTTGAACCGAGTTGAATGAGTAGAACCTGGATCATGTTGTACTTGTAGCTTGTTGTAAACTAATATCTAGAGCATCAACTATCTTGGAAATTTTTTGATTTAAAGAGCAATGGAATTGAGATGGAATATTAATTTCTCTTATTTGGTAAAATCTTGTCCACCGCTAGTTGGTTTTCAAACAAGACTAATTTGTTCCCAAAGGGGGTTTCACAATAAGAATTTATTATGCCCAAGGAATTCCCACCAACAAGTTGGTTTTCAAGCACTCCAAGGTATTATGGCGCCTAAGATAGGTTTTCACCATCAAATTTTATTTCAAGGATAAGATAGTGAGGTAACTCAATCCAGGACATTTTATTGTATGGGCTAGGAGGATGGAGAGAAGGATGAAGGAAATTTGTGAAGGGAAATATGTTAAAGTCATGTGGAAGTAGTGGTCATGAAAGAGATTTGGATTTAGATTGACTATATTATAGACAAAATAAGTTGCATTGAATTCAACATGTGGTTTTGAAGTAGGAGAAAGACATGGAAATAACATAGTGAATAAGTAGTCTGAATAGTGGGTGTTTGATAAGACTTCATCTATAGTGATGGTATGGAAATGTGACTTGAATTCTCCTTTATAGAATTTATGTATTCACCTTGATATCGATCCATTATGAAAAATTAGGCATGATTGGTATTGTTGGACAAAAACTGGACAAATATTTTACTTCACATTAAATATTTATAGATAATTAGCATTCAAAAGAATTTTTATGATTAATATTTTTCTTAAATATCAAAAAATCAACTCAGTGTTAAGTAATTAAGGAATTAACACATCTCCATAAGTTGTGTAAAAATAATTTTAATACATTAATATCTTTGAAAATAACTTTTTTAAATATAATATTTTTAAATAATATATTTTAAGATTACATTTAAATTTCAATACATTAATATCTTTGAAAATAACTTTTATTATATATGGCTATTTTTAAATAATATATTTTAAGATTACATTTAAATTTATAAACATATAGTATAAATTAAAATCTTTAAAAGGTTGTGATATTTGATTCGATGAATCGTTTTCAATCATTGCACTGAACCATTTTTTATCATTGTGCTTAACCATATTTTATTCTAAGTGATCAAAATACTTAGATATTACAATGAGTTGTGTAGAAATTTGTTTCTATGGTGAGTTGTGCAATGGAAATGAGCTCATGGCAAATGAGTATTTGATTCTACGGTGAACCATTTTTTATCCCGCGGTAAACCATATTTGATTCTAATGATTATGCTCTGTGATATGTATTAATCCAATGACTTGACTCACATATGTATTCCAGCGGAGATTTTAAACCATATGTAATATGCAAGTTGATCTCGATTCAAGCCCGTATTACGCAGCATCTCTCATATGTGCCTTTAAATCATCCGGTGATTGAAACTTTGTAATGAATATTATTAAAGTCGTGTTGAATATTTTGATCTCCTCGGATAGTGTTTCTTCTGGAAATGAAAGAGGGCTCTTGGCGTGAATAAAAACATACGCGCAAAATGCTAAATCCATCAGAATGAAACGCTAAGCGCACATTTCTTCGGGACAGATTTTCCCGAGTTCCGCCCAATAATATGGAAGAAAAAGTTTCTTCCCACAAGAGATTTCCATGAAATCCACAACCTACAATAAGCCCCCGTAAACATGGAGTTGCTAATTAAATTGTGCATACAAAATAAAGACTGCTTCACGTAGAATACGAATTGCAATAGTCACCCAACAATACACATTTTCCAATCTTTATACCAGAGTTAGACTTCCAAAACTCGCACGGGAGACGAGTTGTCAAATCTGAGCGATGGATGTACCTAACGGCGAGCATCGAGCTTTCACCTTAATCTTATCTATGGGATGTATGCCACATGGAGAGATTAGAACTCTTTGATATGACCATCATATGTATGCCACGTGGTGAGATGAAAGTTCTTTGATTTGGACGTCGGATGCACGCAACGTGGCGAGATAAGATTTCTTCAATATGGATGTCTAATGCACACTATGTGGCAAGATGATAACTCTCAGATTTGGCCATCTGATGTCAGCCACATGGCATGATGAGAGCTCTCATTTGTCCTCCGACATGCCACATGGAAAATGAGCTCTTCGATATGGTCAGTTTGAGCCGTAATTTCACATTGGTGAAATGAGAGCCTTTGATCTGGTCGTTCACGTACGCCACGCGGGTGCTGGCGAGAGCTCTTCGATCTGGTCACTGGATGCATCCTACATGGCGAGATGAGAGTTCTCTAATATGGTCGTCAGATGCATGCCATGTGGAGAAATGAGAGCTCTTCGATCCGACCGTCAAATGTACGCCACGCGGGAAAGATGAGAGCCTCCGGACGAAGTCAAGTCGATACGCATGCCACGCGACAAGATGTGAGAGCTCACTAATCTAGTCGCCTATGTACGACACGCGGGTACGATGAAATCTCTGACCGGTCATTTGATGCACTTCACGCGGAAAATGAGGATTCCTTTGATCCCAACCATTAGATGCTTCAACGCGGGCAAGATGAGAGCCTTCCGACGCATATCTAATCTCACTTAATGGCATGATGAATGGTCTTTAAAGGTAGCTTGGCAGTCCAACGCCAATGTGACAACATTGGTATGTAAACGCGAAGGTTAGTATGGGATCCGATATAATCATAGAGACAAAATATTTATTAAAATGTCATTTATAGTTTAATTGTTGAAAGTTAATTCATAATTTCAATTATACTTATAGTTTCCTAATTAAGTTGAAAGCCAATTCACACTAATTATGTCTACATTGAATTTAATTTTGAAAGTTCAAATTTAAGAATTTATGGTAAAAAATGTTTGAAAATAATATTTTTTACTAAATGAGAAGAGTAAGATAATTAATTTACCTTTTGAGGAAAGCAAATTAATCCACTTCTATTGATATTGGTTTCATTTATAAATAATTTAATTATAATTGATTTTAATAAATAAATAAGTTTTAATTTAATAATATATTTATTTTTAAAACAAAAAATTTTATTTTCTATTATGAATTTTAAAATTGTTTATTACCTTTACAATGTTGAATTTAAAACTTTTATTGTGTGTATTTTTAATAGTACTTAGTTGGGAGATATTTTTTATGTTACAACAAGGTTACAATAGGTGTTGATTAAGAATCTTGTTAATTTTGTAGTTTTTATTGATTTATCTGTCTCCCTTCAAAGAACTAATAGGAAAGGAGAGAAGACAAATGAGCACAAAAATAGAATCTTACACACATAATATATAGAAAAACATAGCTAACAATTGTGAGTTGTAATGCCTCCCTTGATGTACCAAGTTGATATTATTATTTTCCTTCTAATTCCTCTTAGAATTCTTTTCCCTTGTGAGAGAAGAGGATGCAGAGGAAACAAATGATTTAGAAGATTTAGAATGAGCCCTCATTGTTGGATCTTGTGGTTCCTCGTCTCCTCGATTTCCTTTGTCTCCCTTCTCTCATCCCTCTATTTCCTCCTCGTGATCCCTCTCTCCTCCTCCTTCTTCCTCCCCTTTTTGTTGGAATCTAGATCCTTAGAATGGATATATGTCGATGATGTCAAGGTGCATTAAAACCAATTTGGGTTCAATTGCTTCATGTTCAAATTTCTCCCAATGTCTTTTGGAATTTTTGAACCCTCAAGATTCCCTAGAAATTCAAATTCACTATTTATTGAAGAGGGAAAATCTTATTCGGGTACCATTGGTTGAGGCATCCCCATGCATTGAACATTCCTACACCTACTTGAAACCTTATTGAACTGAGATTCTTCGCTTGAATTTTACTTTGACGATGCCTGCTCCTCCTAGGGTTTTCGACAACTTTTAGAAAAATGTACATAAAACATGAAAGATATTTCATTTGAATAGAATCACTTCGAAATCCAATTTCTAATGATGCCTCCACCCATCTATATTGATTTGTAGAGCCTCTAGGAGTCATTTTTCCAAATCCACCTCCACACATATTCTTGTGCAAGGAAACAAAATTCATTTTGGTTATATGCAATCAATGAATCTACCCAGTTTATTTCCAATGTCTCTAAGAGTGCAATCCTCCCATAAAATTAGACGGAGATGAGGCAATATAACCCACATAAAGACTAATGTTCTCTTGGGTTGAAGTCTATGGACCACAGGGACAAATACATTCCCCTAAATCCTGCATAAGCAATGGTCTAGGAATGGAAATATTGATTAAATATTGTGAAGGAACATACCTAATCAATACTTCATTAAATAACTCAGCATTTAATGAAGTATTGATTAAATATTGAAAATAACATACCTACGCCTATTTGAGAATTCCATTAGTACAAGATGTCCTAAGAGGCAAGAAAGTTGAGCTGGTCCAAAATGGTGAGTTGAACTGAGTTGAATGAGTAGAACTTGGATCATGTTGTACTTGTAGCTTGTTGTATACTAATATCTAGAGCATCAACTATATTGGAAACTTGAGATTTAAAGAGCAATGGAATTGATATGGAATATTGATTTCTCTTTCTTTATTTGCAAATCTTGTCCACCAGCAAGTCGGTTTTCAAACAAGATTTTTTTAATTGTTCCCAAAGGGTTTTCACAATAATTCTATTATGCCCAAGGAATTCCCCCCAACAAGTTTGTTTTCAAGCACTCCAAGGTATTATGGCGCCTAAGATAGGTTTTCACCGTCTAATTTATTTTGGAAAGGATAAGATAGTGAGGTAACTCAACTTTGTAAGGGATGAGTTATTTTATCAGATGGGGTTAGTGGATGGAGAAGGATGGTACAAAAATTTGTGAAGGGAAAAATACGTTGAAGTCATGTGGAAGTAGTTTTCATGAAAGAGATTTGGATTTAGATTAACTATATTATAGACAAAATAAGTTGCATTGAATTCAACATGTCTTTCTCCTACTTCAAAACCTGGAAATAACATAGTGAATAAGTAGTATGAATAGTGGGTGTTTGATAAGACTTCATCTATAGTGATGGTATGGAAATGTGACTTGTGTAACAACCCTCCTAGCTAAGGACATCTACTCAGTCAACCGGTGAAATTTTTTGTTAAAGTGCGCGGTGTGTGAAGAAACAACCCTCGACCTACGCCAACACCGGAACTTCAAATGTGACGCTAAGCAGGGAAGAACTCAATCAAGACGCACCACATATCATAGCAACAACAAGAAGAAAATGCCCTCAACATGAGGCGGCAAACTAACGGCTATAGGTAGAGACAAACACCAGGGTTAGGCACAGTACAATCACAGAATGAAAGAAGGGAATCCGGCTGCGAGGAGTCACAAGAGGGAACTGCGGCCTTTAAAAACGTTCTCGAGACTAATCGGGATATCGCCTCACGTTGCAAGAGTGGAACTGTGCCATTAAACAACCCAAGACTCCTGATAATGCAATCGATTCCTTCCAATCGGGATTACAATAATGCACAAAAATACTAAGCTACAAGAGGAGTCTACATCCCTACCGACACCTGACAGCCCACGCCATACAAAACCACCCAAGTACTACAAGATCAGGGAAAACACGTAATTCTGCTGTGAGATGCAAGTCGAGGACTCCTATCGACCATTCATTCTTGGGACCTGAAGACATCAATCAGAATCAAAAGCTCCATTAATTATTATCAACCTGCGGGGACTTTATTCTGAGGTACTACCAATAATTTCAACCCCCAACATTTTGTTATAAGGTCAATAGGCACTAGTTCATGGACAAGCAAGAAGCACAAGCGTAATGCATTTTTCTGATAATTGCCACCACAATGCTAATACTATGTACCCTTAAGGTAAACTCCCAATATTTCTAACCTCCATAATAACTCTTTGCCCTTCCTCCGACATTACCATATTTGTAATAACCTTACAAAATAAAAACAATGCAATTTAAACATCGTCATTAGTATTCCATTTAAACAACATTGACATCACAATTCAACCTCATCCTAACATTCAATTAGGCCAATAACAATATTGTGATCTAAATATTATTACCATATTGTAGTAACTTTACAAAATAAGAGCAGTGCAAATTAAACATCGCCACTAGTATTTCCATTTATACAATATTGACATCACACCACATCATCATAAACATTTAAATTAATCCAACAATAATATTGCAATCTAAATATTATGGCCATATTGTAATAACCTTACTAAATAATAGCAGTGCAAATTAAACATCATACTTCAACCAACATTAACATTTCAACTAATATTCCAACTGCGATTAAACCATTACCTATCATTGCAATTCTATCAACATTAATATTCCACTAATAATAGCTCACTACATTACTTTTAAACAATGATTTATTTTTTCCATTCTACCAAAAGTAACCTTCCAAAAAATATTACCAATGCATTAACTAAAACTTATCATTGCAATTTTGTCGCATAACATTTTAATTAAATCACATTGACATTCACTAAATAATATTAATATTGCAGTTACACTGCTACTTATCATTTTAATTCTACCAACATTAACATTCAATTAAGAATATTACTAATTGCAATTAAGCTACTACCTATCGCTGCAATTCTATAATTATTAGCATTCCATTAATAACATTACTATTGCTTTTAAATGATGATTTATATTTTCCATTCTACCCAAAAGTAACCTTCCATTAAAATATTACTGAATTTAACTATAACTTACTTTGGCCATTCTCACTATTATCAATAATTAATAATATTATTAAGGATAATATTACTACTATTACATTTTAATAATCAGTCACTAAAAATGTTACTATTCCATTAAAAATATTACTATTACATTATGAGTCAATTATTAATATTTCTATTAATAAATAATCACTATTAATAAGCCATTACTATTCCATTAAAAATACTACTATTACATTATCAAATAATTATTAATATTTCCATTACATTTAAATAATTAGTCATTAAAATATTACTATTCCATTAAAAATATTACTATTACATTATCAGTCAATTAATAATATTATTATCATTATGATTCCATTTGTATTAACATTTTCATTAAAATCTTAACGCTGCAACTAATACATACTTAACATTGTCCTCCACTAGTATCGACATTTCAACTAATGATTAAATTAAGAGGTATTTAAATTTCAACCACAAGTGCCAGCGTAATTAAAAAATTAATGGTCCCAAGACCTAAACTGTGGTAGAGCCATTATTGAAATTAAAATCGCATTAACTGCAGGTAATTCAACCAGCACCATAACCCCATGAATTCAACGAAGATAAACCCATGCTTTAAATGGGACTCATGATTAACCGACTTTTTGAGACAACATAAAATGCCATGAGAATTAACGATTTACCAATGAAGGAAAACAATCAAGCAAGAAGATTTATTTGACTCCATGAAGGAACTAACGATTACCATAACCAGGGAAGTGACTATCCGGGTAATATATTTTGGCAGAATAAAATTTACCGACCCTCGACAAGCAAATCGCAGCTGGATTTATCCCCAATGAGGCATAAGGCTAATAACAATTGGCAAGAAAATTAATGACCCAGGGCTTGTGGATAAGGGAATACCGATTTAACATGCATACCACGTTGATTGGCGTTGAAAATTATGACCTAGGGAGCAGAGATAATGAACAACGATTAACAACACGGAAATGACTGGGTGGCGGCATTTTGACAGTAAAAGCAATCACCAGTTTGATTTAATTTCAGACACTAATAACTCCACAAACATATTTGAATATAGGATGGATATAACAAACACCTTGAGGGAATTTCATTGGCAAATGCATGTAAGAGAAGTTTCATCACTGGAATAGATGTTAGGTCATAGTTCAAATATATATTGATGTTGGAAGTCTAATATATATTGATTCTATTCAAGTTTTTCACTATCATAATTTAATTGAACTCGATTATTTTTCACTATCCTAATTTAATCGTTGATCAAGATTTTTGAAGTAGAATAGAACTAGATATATTAGTTGTTTTCGCTGGATGCCGAATTATTGATTTGACTAATGATTTGACTATTATCGATCATCAATTAGAATTGATATAACTATTTTGATATCATATTCTAAAGTGCTTAAGATCGCTTTGCAATAATCGGATAATCTCCTAAATTTAGGGATGGAGCAATGTAATCGTGGTCGCTTAATTCAAATACAGAGACGAAAGATCTATTACAGTAGCGCAGGGATCTGTTATGTTACATATCAAGTCAATGGTCTCAACTAATGAGAAGGAAACCTAGTGCACGGCCTGCATAGCTTCAAAACGGTCATCGCGGACGGGTTAAAAGAGTAAATCTAACGCAAGAAAAGCCACATATCGAGTACTAACTCATTTTAAAAGAAACAAGCTCAACTCTAGCTCACTGTAAAGTAGAATACTTGCGCCAGAAATTAAAGGTTATTTTCATAACAGGGGTTATATTAAAGGTCGGCAGTAACTATTACAAGCGAGACCAAAATGAAGAAATAGAAACCACGGGTCTTATACTTCCCACAGGCAACATTAACACCAGAGAATAAGGGTGACGCTCAACATAAGGGAAGGTTTCATGCAGCCATCGGGGGTTATACAGGTGGCGGAAGGCTTAATATCCAAGGGTTCCGGTCAAGTCCGTGGTATATCACACAAGCATCAACCACACATATCAATTCCTAGCGCGCGCATCAAGCCGAAACCAAGTGACCAAACACTAAGCCCTAAGGGAAATCTATCTTTCTCTACACACTCTACTGTACATAACGCAATAATTAAACACGTAAAATCGGTGAACATTGCCCTGTCCAAGTTAATAAATAAGTAAATACACAGTCTCGTATACAAACATTAATAATTCATTACTAGTCCCAATTCGTTATAGTTTATTTACACAACCATATGTCACATTACACCCTCCATACCAACATAACTTTACGCAGACCAGGAAATGTATTAACCAGTCCGGAAATGAAAAATAAACATTAACCCAGTCCGTAATGTAAACAAATACTATTTTACAAAGTCATAGAATGAATCTTTACGCCCTCCCAAGTGATAATATACCCATAATCGCTTACTAAATCAATCGTAGTATTCTGTAATTTACTCGCTTCTGTGAACAATATACCTTGGCCTTATTTGTTTGTAGCAATGATTCCGACGCCTCCAGCCTCGCCCCAAGCTATTTCACATCAACTAATCCCATCGGGTACCTCCCAAACAAACGCTTAGGTACTCTTCTTCCCTGCTCTGCCGCAAAGGGGCTACCACACAAACTGTGAGAGATGCACTAGGCTCCTTAGCCGGCCTCCAAGGCTGAGCTACCACTCACATCCACGAGGGTTCCCAACTCCTACCAGCAATGGGCCTCATTCTCTCAAAGCATAACAATACCAATCTCCAGCAAAAGTCCCTTTATTTCCCTCCTCCTTTCCCCTTTATTCAGACTCAAACCCAAATTCTGCTCTACTTAGGTTTTTCCCCCTTTTCTCTTTTGACTTTCCTATTTTTTTCTTTTAGTTTATTTCCCTGCTATATATTTCATTTTTATTTTTCTTTTCAAAATTCAAGGGTATGTGCCTATTCTTTATTTCCTTTTCTTCACATGCTTAACTCTATTGGTTTATAATTTGTTTTATAATATAAATACACATATATATTTCATTTAATTTATTAATAAACATGCATTCATCATTTAGTTTCCCATTAATATATCTGTATATTTAGGATTACAGAGAGATTAAGGCGATGGAAAAAACAGTATAGGGGAAAAGTAAAATGTTTTGCCACAAAACGAATAAATAAAGAGGATTTTATGAGGAGGGATGGCGATATATTAATGTTAACTAGAAAAGTAAAAGGGAGACGGTTACTGGAAGTTCTAGGCGATGGAGGATAGTTTCATTAAGTAGACAAGGATTAAGAGAGGGTGATGGTCCGAGTTTTTTTTTCCTTTTCTGAATTTCATATTTGTTAAGGCCACACTAAAAATCCCCCCCCCCCGGTTTCTAGAAGGTCTTAGGCTTAGGTTTTAGATTCTAAGCTAGGCGACAAAAGGTTAAGGGTAATGCTTAAATTTTTAATCAGGTACTGAAGACTTAGGGATAATTAGACTGACTCCAACAACCACCTTTACCACGACGCGGTTCTTTCCGTGTCGCACTAATGCAGCCAAGGGTGCTACCTCACTGAATTTCTTTGGCTTATCGCAGTTCTTCGTGATGCACCACGGTCTAAGCGTGCCACTCTCCAACTAAGTTGTGTAGAAAAAAATTTCTATGGTGAGTTGTGCAGTGATATGAGACTGCGGTGAAACATATTTGATTCTAATACTCGCGGAACCATTTTCATCCCGGTAAACTATATTTGATTCTAGTGATTATGCACTGTGATATGTATTATCCAACGAGTTGACTCCGCGATATGTATTATGTGGATATTTGAACCATATGTATTATGCAATGATTTGATTCAGGCCCGTATTGGAGAGCACATCTCTCATATGTGTTTTAAATCATCTGTATTGAAACTTTTGTAGTGAATATTACCGAAACAATGAATATTGATCTTTGTGTATAGTGTTTCTTCTTGGAAATGAAAGAGGCTTCTTATGGAATAAAAAATATCATGCAAATGCAGACGGCGAAACCACTGTAGAATGTTAAATGACCACGCACATTTCCTTGGACATAGATTTTCAGAGTTCCCGACCCAATAATATGGAATAAGAAGCTTCTTCCTCGACAAAAGATTCGCATGAAATCCGGTCGATGGATTCTGTATGAGTTGTGGATTTGCATGAAATCCACAACTCATACAGAATCCATCGACAACATGGAGTTACACTAAATTGCATACAAAAACACAGTACCTGTCTACGTAACATAGTAAATTGCAATAGTCACCTAACAATACATTTTCCTGAATCTTTGTAACAGATTTATAAGCTACTTCAGCCCACACGAGGAGATCAGAGTTGTCGAATCTAGCCATTGGATGTACGCAACGTGCGAGATCAAAGCCACCTAATATTATCGGTGGATGTATGCCACATGGCGAGATTAGAACTCTTTGATCTAAACCATCATATGTATGCCACGTGGTGAGATGAAAGTTCTTCGATTTGGACGTCAGATGCACGCAATGTGGCGAGATAAGATTTCTCCAATCTGGTTGTCTAATGCACGCCATGTGGAAAGATGATAACTCTCTGATTTATCCATCTGATGTCGACCACGTGGCATGATGAGAGCTCTCTGATTTGTCCCTCTGATGCACGCCACGTGGAAAAATGAGAGCTCTTCGATCTGGCCGTCGGATGCACGCCACATGGTGAAATGAGAGCTCTCTGATCTGGTCATCTGATGCATGCCACGTGGTGTGATGAGATCTCTTCAATCTGGTCACCAGATGCATCCCACATGGTGAGATGAGAGTTCTTCGATATGGTCGTCAGATGCATGCCATGTGGAGAAATGAGAGCTCTTCGATCCGACTGTCAGATGTACGCCACGTGGAAAGATGAGAGCTCTCTGATCTGGCCATCGGATGCATGTCACGTGACGAGATGAGAGCTCACTGATCTGGTCGTCTATGAACGTCACGTCGCATGATGAAAGCTCTATGATCTGGTCGTCGAATGCACGCCACGTGGAAAAATGAGAGTTATTTGATCCAGCCATTAGATGTAAGCCACATGGCAAGATGAGAGCTCTCTGATTTGGCCGTCTAATGCCCGCCACGTGGCATGATGAATGGTTGTAATCTGGGGCGAAGAATTTCCAACTCGTCGTACAACATTGGTATGTAAACTATGAAGGTTAGTATGGGACCCGTCATAATCATAGAGACAAAATATTTATTAAATGTCATTAATTAATTTTTTTGAGGGGAAACCAAATTTAACTAATTTATTGATATTGTTTTTCATTTATAAATAATTTAATTATAATTGATTTTAATAGCAATGTTTTAATTTAATAATAAAAAAAAAAAAATTAAAACAAAAATTTTATTTTCTATTATGAATTTTAAAATTGTTTATTATCTTTTACAATGTTGAATTTTAAAACTTTTTATTGTGTGTATTTTTTTAATAGTACTTAGTTGGGAGATATTTTTTTATGTTACAACAAGGTTA
>SNQJ01S0156823.1:0-22239 GCA_010110895.2 Picea sitchensis
TCCCATGATTTTGGTTGTCAAGGCATCTCCTAGGAATACATCACCGCCATCATATTTTTCATATTCACAGAGCCATTCCCTATGAGGATTCATATGGTATGATGCACCTGATTTGATCAACCATACATCAAGGTCTGCATTTGTACCTGTAGATGCCAGGTACACATCACCTCCTTCTTGAGTGGAGGTTTTCGCCTCAGTGGAAGAGGTGCTATCATATCCCTTTCATTTATCAACCTTATTAGACTTGCAATCTTTCTTATAATGCCCTGTTTTACCACACTTCCAACATTTACTTAGATATTTTTCTAGAGACTTAGATCTACTTGTAGATTTAGATATCCCCCCCAAAGAGTTACCAGGATTCCTATATTGGGTATGACCTCTTAAATAAATCATCTATGCTATGACCATCCATGATTTTCTGCCTCATCTCTTCAGATAACAAGGATGAAACTACATCCTCATACTTCAATGTAGATTGACTGGTACTACCAATTGCTACAACCAGATTATCCAAAGAGTCTGGCAAAGAACATAACAAAGTAATACACTTATATTATTCTACAATAGTAATATTAGCATAGACAAGTTGAATTACCAGAGTATTAAATGCATTTAGATGTTCTTTCATAGAATCTCCATCTTCCATCCTAAGATGATACAACTTCTTTCGAAGAAACAACTTGTGTACCAGGGACTTTGATTGATACAAATTCCCTAACTTACCCCATAGTTCCTTGGTTGTATATTCTCTCGAGACATTCGACAACACCGAATATAATCCTTTCAATAAATAACTGAAAATGTGGACTTTGATTGATACAAATTCTAACTTACCCCTATAGTTCCTTGGTTGTATATTCTCCCAAGACATTCAAAAAAATAGAATCTACTAGACATATTTGAATAGTACTCCTTACTCTTTTTTTCAACTTCTCCCAATATTCCTTTTACATACCAGTAGGTGTTGTACTAGTATTTTTTTGTACTAGTAGGTTTTGTACCAAGATCCATAGAGATCCATTTTTCTTTGTCTACTATAAGGTCCTCCATCTTTAGCTTCTATAGCTCAAAGTTTTTTACCATGAACTTCTCTATCTCAATTCTAAAATATCTCGCCATTCCTCTTTACTCCCCAACAGCTATTGCAAAAATCTCCCACCAAAGCCATGCTTATCATGCACTCCAATATAAACTTGGATCTATCACACTAGCCAAACCCTCAATAAAGGCCCCTCCCAAGACAAACCTAGACTGGACAATTACAATGCAATTTTTAAACCTGTGAAGTTAAGAAATGCATATAGATTATTAAGAAAACAAAAATAATCAATGGTTCATACACATAGCACACAGAGATTTACACTAGAAACCCTTTCGTTAAGCCCTAATGTTGTCTCATTACTCCTTAATTGGGGCATATTATTAGATTAGGTAATGCTATTTTATTTATGTCAGCTTTTGAAATAATTAGTTGTGCAATTTTAGATTAGTAATGTTATTTTAATATGCCTTAGGCCATTATTTGTAATTATACCTCCTAGTTCCATATACCAAGGACATATTTTTCATTTTGAACCATCTTGTACTTGGAACATTTAAGTAAAGGAGGTTGCCCCTGAAAGAGGCTACATGATCTGAAATTATCTCTTTTCTCAAGGCTGCTGAGTACTTTTTGAGGTTTTATGCTATATTGATGTTTGTTCTTAACATATATAACGAGTTCGTTGTCTTGGGGTTTTGTTGCTACATCTGCGACACCGTGGTATTTTTGCTATAACTTTTTTCTACATCGTTTCAGAAGAAACCTTAGAGGGTATTTATAAGACTGCAGGCAGTACGTTGGGTTCAAATTCCAGCTCCTGAGGCCTTGTAATACTTTTGGAGATACATCCTATAGTAAGATAGGGTTATAAATCATCCTGAAATGAGTCATTGAGGAATTTTTGCTATAAAACGTTTTTCTGTAACGTTTCAGACAAATCTGAAGGATATTCACCAAAATTAGTAAGATATCCATGGTAAAAAATTTAGCTTATGGGTCATCTTAAATTTCTAGATACACCCTCTGTAAGATAGGGACTGACTATTCTTATTGACTAGTCTCAAGAAGGTAGTTCTATGAAACAATCATAAATTCTTCCTAGGGTATCAAAATTGAGTGACTGGTTGTATTGGAAAGCATGGACAACAGAGTATTTTGTGTGAGTTTCAGAATTTGACATCACTTATTTGAAAAGCAATACTTATACAAGTGATATCTCCTGAAAGGCAAAAATCTAATAAGTTGTGAGGAAGTTGGTCGAATTCACCTAAGTAATATCCAATTTGGTCAGACCTATGGAATTTCAGAGAATAAATATCGAGAACTATTTAAAGGAAAAGTTTCATACCTTGAAGGGTCAAACTTGGGAGATATACCGTATCAAATATTGCTCCAGCGTAACCACCTCAAATCAAGGACTAAAAGTGATACTTGGCCAATGCCACCCAAAAAGGGACTCTATTATCAAATAAGCCTCCATAAACCTAATTGGACTCCTTGATGAAGGTGAAGAAATGCGAGGGACATAAATGATTTACAAAAGACAAGAATCCAAAGATGAACTATAAGATGAGGGACTAATGAAGCTGGAAGATGGATTCAATGGAATCTGTTGATAAGATGCATTCAATGGAAGCTAAGTTGATGGATTCAATGGAGCCGTCAGAGCACTACTATGTGATTCAATCAAGCAGATCATGGAAGTTAATGAAAATTTCAGAACAGAGAATATCAATCAAAAGTGAAAAATTCATCCATGAAATTCAAGATGAGACACAAGGAAGGTAACCAAGAATGGAGAAACTCCAACTTTGGTTTGAAGACCAACCATGTTCCTGGGAGATTGATATGGAGGAATTTTTATGGAAAGGACCTAATCACATGGATACTTCAAATGGAGTACAATTCTTTTTGATCCCATAATGCCACATACAAAGGCACACTGTTTCTTTATATTTAGAAACTCAATTTGTTTGTATATTGGCTCTTCTTGTTCTCGCAAATCACTCACTACTTGGACAATTTTCAAGTGGAAGAAATGATAGCACTAAGGAGGATACAAGGAGCAATACTTTTTTTATCCAATTACACCAAGCAAAAGGATTCAATTACCGAGCACACATTGAGAACTTCCAAAGGTTGAATATAAAGTTGCAACTGAGTCCTTATGGAGCACTTGATTGATTTATTCATAGGAACTTTGAAGGAAAACATTCCTCAACATGAGGTTTTCCTTTGGGAACTCAAATAATTGGAGAATGCATTTAAGGTGGCAAGAAATGTTGAAAAGTAAAAATATGGTTATGTCTGAGCCAGAAGGACCTATCCTAACATCTATAGAGAGAACAATGTTCTTCTCCTAAAACACATCAACCTACAAGGCTGACACTCCTCAACAATTGAGGAAAGAAAAGCAAAAGGTTTATGCTTTAATTGTGACAAAGAGTATAGTATGACATAAGTGTGGTGAGAAAGAAATTATTCTTACATATATTGTGAAGAGGAAGAAGAAGAAGAACAAGAACCATCTCAAGATGAAAACGTAGAAGCAATTTCATATAAAGAGTTGACTCCTAATGCATATCATGTAATGCATTGGTTGGAATTAGCACTTCTCAAAACCTCAAGATTGAAGGATATATGAAAAAGAAAAAAGTAATAGTCCTAATTGATTCTGGAAGTACTCATAATTTCATTCACTATAAATTAGCCAAAGATCTCAATTGTTTTGTATATCCAAAGACCACGCCAAGTAATGATTGCAGATGGAGGAACTATCAATTGCTCAGAAAATGCATTAATATTACTATGGGGGAATGTAATGAATAGTCCAATGATTACATACCCATGGTGTGTAGATGTTGTTCTAGGAATCCAATGGTTACAACTATTAGGAACAAAGGGCTTTAATTTTCAAGAACTTTTCATGAAATCTTCATTGAAGGGAAAGAAATTGAGTTAAGAGGTATCACAGTGGAAGCTCCTAGAAGGTGATAAGCTCTAACGGCATGACAAAATTATTGGAAAAAGGGCATCAAGACATTATTTCGATAACTATGCTCACTAGACGCTCAAACATCTAAGCCATCTATTCCTCAAGATCTCCAAAGGATCATTGATAAGCATTCCAAAGTATTTGAAGATATCTCAAAGTTGTCCTCCCATTCGAAATCATGATCATGAAATCGCCTAATTCCTGGGAGTGTTACTACTAACATCAGGACATACAGATAACCTTATGCCCGCAGAGGAAATTATGCATGGAAGAAGAAATTTTAGAGTTTGGCATTATTAGACCTAACCAAGTTCTTACTCAGCACCAAGCAGATGGTCTATGAAAGATAACTCATGGCTTTATGTGTCTGTGATTATAGAGAGCCCAACAAGATCACTATTAAAGATAAGCTTCCCATTCCCGTAAGCAACTCTAAATGCACCACATACATACATTTTTACCTGGCATCAGGCCAACCATGCCTCTTCCTAGCCAAAGCCATGTCGAACAAACCTCAAAAAACCACTTAAAACATAACCCACTTAACTTCAATCGGCCAACCGCTGTCATTTTCATCAGACGTTTATCCTGGGTTAGTCAAAAAAGCCCCGAGTACCTAACAATGCAAAAAATCAGTAGGTTTCCGTTGAGACTCGGGGCTTTTTGTCAGTTAATTGAAACTCTCCACCATGCATGGTCGAGAGTTCCAATTAAAACCTAGATCCTTGTAGCCTATAAAAGGAGGGGTAGGGTACTATCAAAGGAGGAAAATTATAGTAAAGGAACTTTAAATTGTCAAGCCAGCTTTGTCCTTAACTTTATTTCTTGCCTTCAAGCTTTAGGAGAAACTCAAGAAGAATAGCTTGGAGGACAAAAGAAGAGGAAGGAGCCCAGATCAGGGACCGTGGAACGGACCGACCCTAAATCATTGTAAGTTGATTTGTAGTGGAAGTTAATGAAAAGATACTTTTCCCATCCCAAACATAAGTCTCATATAGATATTTGATTTATGTTTTATCTCTAACCCCATAATAGATCAGTAGCATTTATGCATAGTATTGTTTGATTGCGTGAAGCTAGGAAGGAGAAAAGAAGAAGAAAAGGACAAGACATCAACTGAGGATCTACTTCACCGTCCTAAAAGGTTGGTTTATTCTTCTTGTATGCATGTGAAGAAAGAGGTTTCAGATTCGGTAGAAGGTCAAAAGTTAAGTCTTAAGGGGTCATTTTCTTCATGACAAGTTTAGAGCCCTAGTTTATTAGTCCGTAGGGTAGAATACCCAATGCACTGGCTTACTCCACCGGGATTTTTCTTACTCTTAGGGTCTCTTTGGTTTGGTGAAAGATTTTTTGGCAGTTTAAGAGAATTAAATTTCTATTTCTTTGCTTATTACTGTTAGTCGAAAGTTAAAGAGAGCCCGGTTATCAATACCATTTCTCTTTCACTGACGCTCGACATTTTATTTCCGGGACACACAGAGGTACCCGCCCAAGACAGTACCTCACATTTTCGCAACCCGTCACTTAATCAAGCTTCATAGCACGTATCCGCTATGGTTTTCCCAAGAGGTAGTTTTTAGAAGGAAGAGGCAGTCTCTTCCTCCACGGTTCATCTTCGTAGCTTTCTCTGATCCCCGTCTCAATCTCCGCTAGTTGATTGTCTTGTTTCACTGCTTTTGCGCGTTCAATAGGATTTTAACATTAGTAAGATAGTCTTGCTCGAGTGGGGCAGGGCCGGGCCACTGCCCTTAGTCCATTCATGACTCTCTCGTTCATCGAGTTAGGACTCAAAGCCCCTTTCCGCAGGCTTATCTGGTAGTGGTAGTGTTTCGCTATTTCTGCATTTGTTTTGGTTGAAATTTTTTCTTTGTTTTTCTCGTTAGAGTGGATAACATCTCGTACCGCCAGGACTCAAGACAATACCAGTTCTTCAGACTAGATTGCCCGTTTGATTTTCTCTTAGCTTAATCATACCCGCCGCTCCGCTAAAAACTGATGGATACCCTCGCTACTCAGAGTGGTTGAGACGCGTACCCGCTGGTCAGATTGCGATACCATCGTCTCATAGTAGCTTCTTCGTTTGGTGGGGTACTATCCCCGCAGTGAGAAGAGATCCTCCCGAGGTTTGGGTTTGAGCCCATACCAACAGTTAAGGTGTTTCCATTTGTGCTTGCAGCAGTTGATTTCTATTGGGATAGCACGCAGAAAACATTTATTTTATGGTTTTAGGCAAAGGGGTGGGAATTAGTGTGTGTTTCATTGTTTTTGCATTCTGTGCTCGACTATTGGCGAGATCCGCGTTTTGGGTCGAGTTTTCTTTCCATTCTCTTGGTTTTGATCTTGCTGTCATTTTTTCCTGTTGTATGATTTTGCCAACGAAATAAAAAAACCTTGCATTTTCCTTTGATTTAAAATTGCCGTAAGAATTAGGAAAGAAGTTCTTTACATAAGTTTTACAATGCATGCCTAGCATAAGTAGCTCACAAGATCCGAAAATTTCATTTCATCGATAAAATCTTTAGTGAATCCAAAAGAAAAATAGTTTTTTCATAGAAAGTTGTTGGTTTTGCATTTTAGAAAATTTTTAGTTTCTAAGCATTATCTGCATTTTGCTTTGAGTCTTCTCTACACACCATTGGTTTCATCACACCTTGAGACTTTAAAAAGCCACTAAAAGCAACGCTATAAAATCGAATAGACTTTTTTCTGTTTGTAGGGTACACAAATTAGCTCAGGATAGGGCCTTTGAATAGGTTGGAGAGTAAATTATCCAAGGCTATTAAACGAGACTATAGAACAATAAAGAGTGATAAAATCCATTTTTTCGTATAGGCATAGACATGAACCCCCTATAACACAGGGAATAAACATGAGTTTGTGTGCGGAAAGGTAGCGGATATAATCCCTCCAAAGCTGGACCGAACGCGGTGGAGAACACATATAGAGGAACTGTTAAGGGATTCCGTCGTTAAGCATTTGCCACGGAGCTTCAGGGTCTCAAATACATTCGAGGTCATTAGTTGTCTTATAGACCACTTTCCTTCGATACCCATGACATGTTTCGGGCTCAATACCCTACTCATTATGTTCTAACCAACTTTCAACTGTACCCGCCAGGTGATTGTTCACGAGCTGGAAAACTAGTTTCATTTATTTTAGGGACCTGCACAGGTGACTGTGGGGGTATAATGCGGTACCTAGGGCGGACTTCGACTAACGCTATGCAGTAGGGACCGAGGGTGCTTCCGCAGATCGAGCTGTACCGCACCGTAAGGTACTCTAGTGTTACAGGTAACTTCGCTTCCTACTAATATTAGTGATTGCTTGATCCGTCATAGGTTTTATTTAGTGCGCGCAGTTACACGTTGATTTGTAGATCGCCTTAGCGCACGCGGGAATTCTCTCGCACCATGGAGGATTCAGAGTTCACTACCACGAAGGCTTCGCCTCGCCACGGATACTGATTACCCCGCCACCACTGGTATGAAGATAGACCATCTTGGTTCGGCAACCCGGCTGATCCCGGTCAACCCCCACTGGTTCCACCACCAATCTTAAGCGCCGTTGGAAACTCAACACCGTATTTTACTCTGACGTTATAATTCCGCTGGAATCTTACGTAACGCCATTATCGCCGAACGCTATGGGAACAACTTCATTTCAACCGGGACTTCCATTCCTCGCCATCATGGTTTCATGAGAAGCTCTCCTAACATACCGCCGCAAGGACCGGAATTAATATGGCTCCACAAAGAATCTCACGAAGTGGACCGACTCATCTATCGTGGCCACAAACCCTTTACATCTAGGTGCGGTTGTGCCCATTTTCATATCGATGCCTAGTTCGTGTACTATTCCGCATCACCATCCATTTCACGTATCATTCACAAGCGAAGCTCAAATGTCGGCGCCAACCTGGGGCAATTCCATGCCCTTTTCACGCGCTTTCCTGACGCCGAGGTCACCTTCGCCCCTCTTCGCTTCTGGTCCTATCGCCAGATTGTTCGGCAACCGCATACTACAATGTTTACTGAGTCAGAGTCAAGTGACAATCATGCGAAACTTTGTCAGGTCCACACCGCTCGCTGGAACGCCGCTTTTGTATCAAAGATTGACCACACCGAAAGCTTCCTATCCGTAATTCCTATTTTGGACAGCCAACCGCATAGTAATATTCTCATACGGGGCACATTTACCCTGAATTCCGAACTCGTGAGATTGGCGATCCAATCCCACACCGAATGTCGCTCGGGGTAACGCCATAATCGTTGGAAACCCCTGACAGTTACTATGCTCTCCCGCATGACCGCATGAATAAATAATCCTTTCCCAAAGTCCGCGAATAATAATTTGGCGAATGCCCAAATCCGATGTCCTTCATGTAGAACAACAAAATGATGTCTCCTCAAATGAAACCTTATATCGTCAAGCCAAGGTTTACCCAAACCCCGGCCAACAACCCAACTATTCCTCGCAACCTGGTGCCACCAGACCCTTTATCCTCAAGCACAAAGAATGTTCTAAACTCCTTTGCAACATACTTGTCGGATTTAATGTTATTGTTAAACCATCCTATCTGTCACGATCCGCGTTGGATCTCTATGTCGACAAAGTTGCCTTCTGGACGCCCCAAAGTTCTAAGTTAAACCCAATTCCAAGATCCGTGATCACGCCTCCACTTTTCACTTATGGTGCCATCCAACTCATTGAAAGATGACTCCATGTAGTTGCGATTGTTTCAACGCTAATTTTATCTGGAGTGCCGGAAATGGTACATAGAACTTGATCGCTCGCGATATTCTTCTGCTTAACCGCTATGGCTTTCTAACCACTTCCAAGCACTGCGGAGATACGACGCCGTACGTTGCTAGCCAATTTCGAACAGACGCCAAAAGACCATATCTCGGATCATATTCGAGTGGCGACGCCGAAAGAGTTCTTTATCAGTACCCATCCTCCATTCCTGGAGTGGTTCCTTAAGCCTTGGTTCCACAATATCCAAAGACGCCGCGAATCTCTGTGGTCAAGAAGATATCATGCGAGCTCAACGCTTATTTATCTATTCTCGTACCGGGTTTTATTGTACAACATCCCGGGCCGATGCACTCACGCATCACCCCGACAAAACTTTAATAGAGGGCGGACCACATGCCATGGTATTGTTGGTTCGGCACAAACTAAACCCGCCAAGCAATTGACAAAACAATTCGGTGCCAGTTTATCATACAACACTCTCACGCCAGCCGCATTCGCTGGTCGCCTCCACTAAACGGCTGAAGTATTACTCATTCAAACGTTAACCCAAAGGCCAACCAAAGAGCCCGAGGGAAAGAAGAAACAACGTATAGGCAAGGGGATAAAACCAAATGATAAGTCCGGGCGAGGGTACCACGTAAAAAGAGAAAGGCGAGGTATCCGTAATCCAGCGAAGATCACCCAACTCATTTGAGCCCCCGACTTCTGCAGGCTCCGTGAAAGTTTATCACGCTAAAGAACCACAAGTCAGGTTGACTAACTTTCAACATGGGCAGAATTTAGCCTGCTCACAAAATAGTAGAAGGGCGCCACGTAAAACTGCCCTCCCAAAACGCCATCTTCCGCGAACGATACGATGAAAGGACGTTTTCATCGCAACTAGATTATGACTATAGCAAGCAAAATCACTAAGGAAAAGAATAGATCCCATCTTTCCTCTTCGACGAGAAGATGGGTGAAACCAAGGACGATCCCTACAGCGTTTCAAACGAAGCTTCAAGATAATCCAAACGCTAGTACGCCTGCGAACTACTCGGTGGAAGATTTGTCACAAAACCCCTTGTGCTATGTCTTTGGAGGTCCTCCAAAGTTTCCACCGTAGAAAGCATTGTTGGCTGCTTTGTGGCTCCATGAGACTTGTAACCCGGTGAAATCCATCATGCTAGATACTTAATCGATTTGGAAACCTCGTTGCCTACCACCACGCCGCCGCTTTCAGATAGTAGTGGCTCACCCCACCAAAACCTTTACACGAAACACCTTCTGCACCGCGGGTAGACGAGGGCGCCAACTTCATGCTATGTCGTTAGCATGTTGAAAGCCATTGGTCAACCCGAAGCATTACCTGGCTCCTTCATCAAGGCTCGATGGTCGCTCTTCTTCCACCGCATGGCATCATCCTCTTTCCCCGGTACAGGGGAAGACCGGCAGGCGTCGGCAGAGTAGTCGATGCCCCCCATCGACTACATATAAATCTCGGTATAGGTCAGAGTTGGACATATGGTGCAAGCGGTGGTCGCTAATTCTTCGCGGCTCTATTGTTTCGCTGCTGAAGGCCGAGTATGACCATTGATCGGCTTGTCCTTCGCCCCTGACCCAAACTTTTGGGGCATCCAGTTCGCCTTTAGTAGATAACTCAAGCCTGCCGCCAACGAGATATCCTGCGCTCCATCTTTGATATGGCAATTTCATTACCCACCCTCGGCACCGCCGTTTATATCGACCACCACAAGGTCAGATTTCGTGCTCGCCGCTCCACAACTTACTTTAATGATCCGCGATTCTCCTTCCTTCCCATCGACACCTATGGATGCGCATAGGTATTGCCGCCTTTGCCTACCGGCGCAGCTGCATCGGTATTGTTCGTTAAAGTCGCCAGCCATCCGTGATCCGGCTCCGCGACAAGAGTTGATCCACTCTTTGAGCCTATCTGCCGTGATTCTCGCTCATTAATCGACGCCTGCGACTTAGCCCTGCCTTCCTAATAGCTTATAATCAAGTAATGACCGGTCCCACAAACGGGACGACCTTTCATCAATACATCATACTTCTCCGTGAAGTTACACCTAATCGGTAGAGAATTCAACACATCACCATGACGGGAGATCGCCTTGTCCCATTAACCCTTGGCTACACAGGATATTTACGCCGAGGGAAACATAGAGACTATCGCTGAAACGATACATATCAATATCTCTCCGAACTCTCTATTATCGGAGAATGTTCTTCGCTTGATGATTGCTCTGGCGATTCGTGATTGCTACCCAGTAGAGATCTTTTCTTCAAAGAATTCCGCCGACGCTTTTGCGTATCCATTTAAGTTGATAATTCGGTTACATCTAATTCACAAGTGTCGGATCATGGGCTACCTTTGCCGTTGCTCGCCTTTAAGAATTCCGTGAAACATCCTACGTAGATCGTTTTATGTTTATCTCGTCCGCCGATTAATCAGAAACCATTATGGAGTCTCCTTTAAGCCCTTTTCGTACTCCTTTAAAGATGAAAAGATTACCGAGTGACCTTGTTTTCCACACTCGCTAAATCGTCCAAGAACGCCTAAATCCGTCTCCTTTAAGCCCTGCATCTTAAACATGAAAAGATTGCCGAAGGACCTGTGACCACGCCGTTAAACTGAAATTTAAAAGTCACGCCTGTCTCGCGTAGTTTACCCTTTTTCGTCCGGACGGCCAATCAGATTTAATAAAGGAGCTTCTATCAATTTCCATTTTAGAAGAGTACTCTCGTGTATAATTTTATCCCTTTTTCGGCCCTGAGGGACACCTTACTAAAAGAAACCCCCGAGTCCATAGTTAGTCTCTTTTTAGACTCAAAATTGAAAAGATTGCCGAAAGACCTTATTCTTTCACACTGCGAAAACCCGCATATTTCCATATCCATAGTTAAGTTTCTTTTTTCGCATCTTTAAAATTGAAAAATAGCCGAAAGATCTTGTCCTTGTCACACCTGCTAAAATGGTTTGAATTGACGTCTGTTGGTGCTAGTTTATCCCTTTTCAAACCGACTAGATTATTATTACGATCTAAAAAGGTACTCCAATGGAGTTTTCTATGCTTTTCTAATTTTCAAACATGAAAATCACCCAGCTTTTCTTCTGGGGCTCGTTTAAACTACATCGGCGACGCACATTGTGTTCTATCAACCACATTTGCATGTCTGCGTTTTAAAACCTTTGGCCACTGGAGAATTTTCCCCAAGTATCATTTCCTAGAACACGCCTTGTTCTACGTTTCAACTTGTATGTTTGTGATGCTCGCTCCTCCTTTGTAACGTAATATTCTTTATTCTTTTCCAAATTACCAAAAGAACAAAAAACTCAAATATACCAAAAAAGAGTGATGGGAAAAAGTATTTTCTTCTCGCTAGCATTATGAGTCGCCTTTGGATAAAGCACATCCTTCCGCTGATGCATCGGATGAATGACCTTAGGAATATTTGCTCGTTTTATTGAGTTGTGTCCTCCACCGCTTTGGTTACTCTTCCAAACATATGGAGTTTATGCTGCCTCCTTTCAGACTTATGATTAATGATGATGTCGCTTCTAAGTGTATTACTTCACTTGTCGCTTATTGTCCAAGCGGAAGTTTGTTACTAGCCCAGCTCATCTCACTAATATGCTCTTGTCCCATACCCCGCTTCATCCTCCAACGTCCAATCGTCTTGTTCGGAATCACTGCTTCCAAACCGATCATCAAAGATTATCAAAGTCCAGAACCGACGATCCGTCGAAGACCCCTGGGTAGTACAGTCGTACACTAATATTACACTACTACCCGAGTTTAGAATATTTTAAAGTTGCTGTTTCTATTTCAAGAACAAACATCGTGCCAACCAGCTTCGAGATAGATACTTTTGTATATCTTTCGATTAGATGTAGTTCATTGTATTAATTTCATGGGCTTCTCTTTATAATTATATGACATGGACTACGCAGTATTTGATTGGTATCCATGCTATTTTATCCCAGCATGGGTATGCCCATTGATGAGACATTTGATATTTTTGCAGCCGACACCTCCCGATTCCTGATTCCCAGGCTCACTCATTCAGCATATCAAAACAAATTGGTAGAGAATTGGTAATGAATTTCAGTCATCAGATACTCTTCTGACCTCAAACATTAGAGGAAATCTATTATAACCCTAAATTTAACCACACATGATTACCTGGCATAAGTCCAACTCATATCCCTTCTTTACAAAAACTCTGCTGAACAACTCTTAGAAAATCCTCTTTTATAAAGGACAACGTGCCCTACTCCATTACTACAAGCGTGTACACACTAGCTGAATCACAACAACCCACATGTACCTAAAAAAAGCACGAAAAAAAGGAAATCTATTGACGGAACACACAGCTTTGGAAAATTTAACTAAATCTTTAGGCCATGCATGGCCAGTCACTCGACCAAATACCTAGCTCTTCCTAGCCTATAAAAGAGGGGTAGGGTATCGGGTCAAAGGAGGAAAATTATAGTAGTTAAACTGCCAAATTGCTGCCGCTTTGTCCTGTCCCTTTAGCTTGGTTCTCAAGTTTTAGGAGAAACTCTCAAGAAGGTTAGCTTGAGGACAAAAAGAAGAGGAAAGAGCCCAGATCGTAATCGTGGAAATGCTGACCGGACTTCTAAATCATTGTGTTGATTTGTAGTTAATGAAAAAGATATTTTTCCGGGTCTTGATACATAAGTCTCATATATGATATTTGATTTTATGTTTTATCTCTAACCCTATAATAGATCGGTAGCATGCATGCATAGTATTGCTTGATTGAAGGAAGCTTTGTGGAAGGAACAACAACAACAAGGAAAAAAATTCAACGAGGATCTCTTTGACCGCTTTTTTCCACATGATTCTTTGTGTCTTTGATCGTTTCCCTCACAGATACCCCCGCTTAAACAGTCATTTTACCAAGAAATAGTCTGATGATGGCATTTCATCCCTACTGATAGGTTCTAGATCGCTTACATATATAACTTCATCATGAGGATTTCCAAAAAGTGGCCTGAAGTGCAAGTTAATGTCAAAATGGACTTAATCATGGAAAGTTGTTCCTCCAACGGTTTCGTGAAAGTCATCTAGGTCTATTAGTTTTTTCTGTACCTCTTTTCCTTTTCCGGTGTGTGTTCGTTTGCTTTGAGTATCCTCTGTATTCCGAGGAGGTGCCTGCATCTTTTGCTTTATCTTTGCCACTTTTGCATGTTGCATGGTGGTTTCTAAACCAGGAGGAACGGTTTTTGACTCGTGCTCTGATGTCGACACTTCACCCTGTAGAACTTCAGGTAAACATTGTCTCCTGTTTTTTTTGGAAAGATACAAACCCCACATGTGAATCAGGTGACAAGGTTTGTACTTTACTCCGAACTTCCTCATAAGACTTGGCATTTCTAAAAATATCATCATAAAAGAGTTCTATAATATATATGTTTTCATTCACATCAAGTAACATGTTTACTTATTTATTTGATAAGGACTGTGCTTCCCCTGTGTTCTATGTCTACTAGTTTTATTTCACCCAAGGACTCTGCTTCTACTTTTGAACGAGCAAAGTTCAATAAGGTAAATCTTCCTATATAAACAGGAAAACTGAGGCCATGACTTTGTTTTGAGCTAATTCATCTAATGCCTTACTAATGGGAGCAGGCTATTCTCTGTGAATTAATCTGTCGAAGTATTTTCTGGAGGCATGTGTGGATACACATCCAAAACCCTAACGGGATGAGAAATGTCTCAGACAAAACAACCACCAATTGCCTTAATATTTTCATCACTTGCATGTGAACCAGAGGTTCACATCCGAATAATATTCTATGTAGAGGGATTAAAACATAGTGACATATCTCATAAAAGTGATCTTTTGGTAATATCCCCCACGAAGTGTACGATATTTATGCAATGTGCTCTGACAGTGAGCGATCCCCAACTCCAATTCATCAAAGGAACTAGAAGCCCCAAATGTAGAGCAGTATCTACAGCCTCTACATGTAAAAGCAACTGCTTGTCCTCGATCTAGCCGCTTTGATACTTTGTCATCTCTCTAGGTAATATTATCTCGACATTGCAATCTTTCCCATCTATAGAATTAAATGCAAAGATATTCCCAATAAAATGCTTTATTTCTGCATCAGATCTTCTCCAATATTTTTGAATATATGTCGCATACCGTTTTATACATGTCTCATCTAAAGTTTGAAAATGTTTAATTCGTGGTTTCGGGACTTTCGATGTCAAGAAACGAGACATCGTAAAACCCCAATCACCGAAACTGCGATACATTAATTAAGTTAATCATTTCATTATTTTAATAACCAAAGATTATCTTCGGAGTTTTATTAATCAAGAGCTGTCGGAAATCGAACGGATTGGGGAGATCGGATTGATGATGTGAAAATTTCTATTCGCTGAATCGCGAATGGCGATTTCCCGTTATAATTAACTACTCTTAATTACGTTTAGAAGTAATTAGCTTATGGTCAAACTTTCATTAAGAATCGATTTAGATCGGGATCTGAAATCTAGGAAACGACAAAGAAGTTTCATTTGTTCATTCAAACCACAAACCATTTCCCGGACATGATTATTTATCTGAAACCTGATTTTTAAATGGAGATGAAGAAAACAAAGGATTAATAGAAGATTACGATTTCGAGGTCGAATGGGATTTAATATGCATTGAAATTTTTTATTATCAAATAGCAAACTCCGAAGACCATTATGTTTTAGAAAATCTTAGGTCGGCTATTTGGTTCATTTTAGTAACATTTTTCCAGAAAGTATTTGAGCATATATTAATTTAATTCTCAACAATTCTTTTTCCAAGAATAATTGGCGGTATTTCAACCTATTATGGAAATTTTTGTTTTATAAAGATTTTAATACGCAAAGATTCTAGATACCAAAATTTTGTTCTAGTTAAAAATTTGCTCGCTTCAACATAGGTTCTGGAATCAGACCTCATTTCTGTGGGACAGGAGACGCGCAGATCTGCTCATTGGTAATGGGTCAGGAAGTTTATTTCATAAACGGTCTGCAAGTGAAAAAGGAGACTGGAAAGTTCTAGGGAATCTTCTTTCAATCCTCATCATATTGATGAAATCGGAATATAGTCTTATTCAAAATTTTCTTTCATTCAAAATAGAATTAGTATTGAGATTTTAGAATAATCTTTTTTTTAGAAACTCAACAGATTAATGAACATTCTAGCTTGCATCAATAGAAACAGAATTCATCAATTTAAAACCGGGAACTCTTATTCTAATTTTGGATGAACATCCAGCTTTAAAAAGAGAAGCTAGAATAAATGAGAGATATGTGAGCACATATATTTCACAACACTCGTCACAGGTATCATCTAATTTAATGAAGGAAGAAGATATCCCAAAACAAGAATTTCACTCAAGGAAGGCTTTTGTGAATTCTTGGTCATGCCTTTTTGAGCCACAAATGCACCTTCCACATTCAAGGGTTGATGAATTCCATTTTCAAGCCCTTTCCTTCTAAAATTTGTGTTAGTATTTTTGATGATATACTTATCTAAAGCAAGTCTTGGGAGGATCATCTCAAACATGTTGACAGTAGTGCTGTTAACTACTAAAGGAGAAACAACTACATGCCAACCATCCAAATGTTTCTTTTGTAGTAAAGGAGGTATATTTACCAGACATCTCATGAGGTTGTGTTGCGTAGAATTTAAGATATACAAATAAGATGGGATCATTTATTTAAAAGCATAAAAAAAAAAAATCTTAGAGGATTTTGGCGTTTGACAGGTTACTACCACAAGCCGAAACGGAATTATGGAAGAATAACAAACACCTTTTAATAAGTACCACCAAGAAGGATTTTATTTCGCTAATTCCCAGAAATTAAATTTTTAAATAACTTAAAGAGGTGATGTGCTCGTCTTGACCACTCCGCACGCCACAAAAACCTTTACCGTGGAATGTGATGCACGGGAAATGGAATTGGTGCCGTCTTAATGCAAGAAGGAAGGCACCTAGCTTTTTGAAAGTCGACCACTACCTAAGGAAGGAATTTTACACAACCCATTTATGAGAAGGAAATGATGGCAATACTAAGCATGCATTGAAAAATGGCGCCCTACCTAATAGGTAGCACTTTTGCTGGGTCAAAATATCATGATAGTCTTAAATACTTCTTGGAACAAAAGACTATCTTCAAGAACAACAAAATGGGTAACTAATATATTGGGCTGGCGATTTTGAAATCATGTATAAAGGGAAGAAAACACAGGCATATAATTCCCTCAATAGAAAGGATGAAGATGTTGAGGCCTTTATTTGAAAGTATCTCGATCATCCAACCCCATTGAATAATAGAAGTGATGAATGGAAAAATGATGAAAGTGTGAGTCTCATTCAAAGGTTATAGTAGGATTCTGGAAGGCATCAGAGGCATTTACATGGAAAAAATGATTCACTTGCAGTACAAAGATCGCTATATTTATGTAAGGACTTAAACTCAAACAAAGGTACTATTGAAATTTCACAACTCTTCAAGAGGCACGTGATTTTGAACCCACCAGCAGAGTCAAGAAGGATTTTTTTTGGATGGCCTTTAAAACTGAAGGTTCAAATGGTTTGTAAGGCACGTGGTTTGCCAACAAAATAAGGTATTCACTAAGACCCTAGGTATTTTACAACCACTATCCATCCTAAGTCAGCGCTGAGAGGAGGTTACCATGGATTTCAACGTATACTAAACCGGCTGAAAGAGGCCATCGCAGATTGTTGATTAATTAAACTAAGTATGCACACTTTGTACCTTCAACTCTTCAAAGGCAATGCCACCCCATTCTTAGACAGCCTAAAAGCTATTATGGCAGTTCAAAGGATTATTGTAAGCTACAGAGACCATATTCATTGGACATTTTGGACATAATTATTTTGTTTGGGTACTCAATTGGCTCCATATTCATCCTATCATCCTCAATAAGATGGATAAACCTAGATAGTGAACAAATGTCTGGAGGATACCTTCGTTGCTTTGTATTTCATAAACAAACACAATGGTTCAAATGGTTACCCTTTGCGAAGGGTGGTATAACACTTCCTTTCACACTGCAACTAAAATGACACCATTTATGACACCATTTATGGCACTTGCGATACCAATCTCCTTCCATCACTTTTCTAAAATAGAAAATCTAAGGTTCAAGCAAGGAAGATCACATCGAGAACAACAACAAATTCTCCAAATATTAAAGGACAACTGCATCATGCATGACAATCTATGAAACAACAAGCGCATCAACATCAGAGCTAAAGAATTTTTGAAGTAGGGATTGGGTGTTTTAAGATCACAACCATACAAACAGTAGATGTCCTCAAGCAATCCAAGAAGGATAATAAATTATCACCAAAGTACTATGGCATACAAATTGAGCTGCCTGCATCTTCACGAAAATAATCTGCTTTCCATGTTTCATGTTTAAAAAAACGTTATAGGTGACAAGATCCCAAATAAACTATACTTAACCTGACGAGGAAGGAAAATTCATATTGGAGCCTCAAGCCATAACTGACACAAGAATTCTCATGTTGAGGAATAGATCCATTTCAAAGAGCATTCTATTAAATGGAGGAAAACTACCTACTAAGATTCCACTTGGGAAGATGAGTCTTTATAATGCATATCCAGAGTTGCTCAAGCGCTAGGACAACACTTGTCTCAAGGGAGGGGAATGTTAAGCCCAATATTGTTTCATTGCCTCCCCAATTGAGAATATATTAGTAATGCTATTTTATTTATGTTGGCTTTGAAATAATAGTTGTACTCTAGATTATAATGTTATTTTAATTATGCTCATTTTAGGCCATTATTTGTATCGATATCTCCCAGTTCCTATATGCCTGTTGAGAAATTTTATTTTGGAATCATATTGTACTTCTGGAACATTTATGGGTAAAAGGAGTTTGCCCCCTCTAAGAGGCTTATCCCAAATTATCTCTTTTCAAGCATGCTGAGTACTTTTCTCCGAGGTTTATGCTATATTGATGTTTCTATTCCTTAACACCTTCAACCAAGAGAAAACCAGCCTTCCTTGCGTCACACCTTTCAAATCTTTATTTTATTAATTTTATCAATAAAGATACAATATATAATAATGTTTTAGGTATTTTGTATTACTAAAAACCCTAATCCTTTAATCTGAGATTAATTTAGAAACCGCTAAAAATAGAAAAAACCGCCTAAAAAAAAAAATTGGGGCGCTGTGCTTAACTAGGGGGGTCATACCTGCCCCATCTTGGGACACCCCTAGGAAAGCACTTGACGCACATGATGAATGGATTTACCCCTAGGACCTCCCTAGGAAGAATCTGGTGCACATAAAACACAGGGCAAAGGAAGTTGGGATAGTCAGACGTAGTTGTCAAATATGACACACCCACACACACACATGCAAAGAATATAACAGATACCCAACAATATATGAGTACATGGTTAATGGTGTTGAAGAAGGCATATGTGAAGATGACACCAGATTATGATGCCTTGGATGCAGATTTTAACCCTGAGTGGGTCTTCTTAATGAGAAGAGGGAGGTGATCTCTTGCCTGGGATTCAGTCACAATGGTTGTAGTTGAGTGACTATGTGGACAATGATGTTGATCTATCATTGTGTGTATGGGGAAAACAATGTCGACTATGGTTGGTGTATCAATCTATCATTGTGTGTATGATTATTAGTGAACTTCCAACAAATAAAATGAAACCATATGTTAGGCTAACAAGAGTTGTCATTGTTGTGGTCATTTATTACCAATTTGAAACTAGGCAATGTCATGTGGAAATGCAATGTTTAACTTGTGTACATTGGCTTCTACGTGTAGGACATGATTATTTACTTCCAAATGCATGAACTATCATGTCAGAAGGAAGTGTACATAAATGTATGGAGCGAGTGATATTGTTTCTCTTTTACAAATATTTCCTAGATTAAGAGGCTTCTGTAGTTAATGCAAATATACTGCTAGTTGCACGTTTTTGGACTATTGGAGCAGTGAATGGAGAGCCTTGCATTATTCAGTGTAAGAGGGAGCATCCAATGAGGCAAACCAGACAAGCAAGTTTTTCATTGATAGGGGGAGTTAGCCTCTGAGTTCGATATGAAGGATATTGGTGCGATGAACTATTACTTGGGACTGGAGGTATGGAAAAATCCAAGTTAAATCTTCCTAGGTCAAGGGAAGTATGCAGTGGAAATCCTGAAGAGGTTTGGGATGTTGGATTGCAAGGAAATGGCTACACCTATGGTATCAAATATGAATTTTCTTCAAGATATGACTTCATAGATTGTGGATGTTACTTTATATAGGCATATGGTGGGTTTGTTGATGTACTTAATGAACATGAGTCCAGATATATGTTTTGTTTTGAACACCCTGAGTCAATATATGGAGCATCCCAAGTAGGTTCACTTGGTCGCAACAAAACATGTGATGAGGTACCTTAAGGGTAAATTGGATTATGGTCTCAAGTATGTGACAAACCATTATTTTGGGCTATATGGATATTTGGATTTGTTAGAACCTATGTTTGTAAAGGAGTGTTTTCCCTTAGGAATTGACCCCTTGGTGAAAAAATGAAGGAAAGCGGGCTAAAAAACCACAAATGTTTTATATCCAAGGTTGGGAGGAGTTATTTAACCTCTTGGCACATTGTGTTAAGGCACGTGCAAATCTAGGCAGTTGAGAATGGCACGCTCAGATCTATAGTCTGCATTCCATATCGGACCCCCTCGACCTTCTACCCTTAACAAGGGGGTAGGGGGGGTGCATCTCAATAGGTGGTTTTCTGGAGTAGCCCCCCCACTATCATGTCACCTCCTTGTCAACTCAGAACCCCTCCCATGCATTACCACTTACCAACTACCCACCCCTCCAATATAACCTCCTTACTGCTTCCCGATACTTCCTTCACTCCTGCCACCACCTATCCTCCACTCACATCCCTCGCATGCCTGTCCCCTACCCACTCTCACATCTACCCTCTCACCTCCCGACATGTGTCTTCCACTTCTCCTCCATGTCACCTACATCATGTTGTCGTTTCCCCCATGACCACTCACACCCCTCTGCCTCCATGTCTTCTCCTTGTGCCACATCACCCTCACACCTTTTACACTGCATCTCCCGCACGCTAACGCCTGCACGTTCCCAATCATTACTCTTCCTCCATATCCTTCCACTTGGCCATATATTGCTCGTTGTGAAATGCGAGGTTGCACTAATCACCTCACATCTCACCATCACCTTCCTCCACGTCCGCCTACCAGTTTCCCTTGCAAGCATCCCACAAATATCCATATGGCGTAGTTTTAGAGTGCAGACAACACATTTTAAAGGCGCAGGAGTTGACTCAGGCCCCTGCTTGATCCCGCTACAGACAATTAATGAAGTGGGGGAAGGTGGTTGAAACAATAGCTCCCCCCATAAATGGAAGGATCAGAAGTTATGGTTAAGGAGATAGGACTGTAAGTGAGTCAGGTCCCTACTAAAGCACATTGCATCTAACAGAAGCTCGCGTCTGATAGGAGACTGCATGCACAGTCTATAGAGAAGACTCTGAATGTAAATCCTTGAATGCATAACTTGAACATGCCTGGAGTACTAGTGGCAATTTTTTCTGAGTATATGAAGGCATTTTTGATACTTTGTTATGGTCGATGGTTTAGACAGAGTCCTGTATTGTAAAGTTTTGATGAAGCTATGGTGCTCTGATTATGTAAATTGATTCGAGACTTCTTGTTTAATGAATTCCAGCTTATTTTCGTCTCTCTGTAAAATTGTACTAAAACACTCAAGCATGGAAGATCAAGTCGAGGGTTGTTATGCTGTTGTGATGTATGTTTGTTTATAGCAGTATCGTAACTAGTTTTAGTCGGATCTTGTTACCTTTTTCCCTCTTACACTGAATAGCTTGGGCATGGAGGATCCAGTCGGGTTGTTGTAGTATCATTGTGATGAAGGTTTGATCATAGTTTTGTTGTAACTATGTCATTTAGACATATTTCAGTGTATGTAGCATGGGCTCGAGAGCAATATTAGGTCTGAGATTTTCTTCTCCCAGTTGCTTGAAATCATAATGCCCATAGAAGTATTGTTTAACTTTCTCACTGATTCTTCCTCCTACTAACCCTTATTACAACTTACTGACTGAATTTGATCAAGACCTTGACTAATTGTGCATTGCTGGTCCAGTTTTCTGAGTTAAAACGATATTATCTTAGGTCTGTGCCCATTCGAACACTCTAAATTCTTTCATTGTGACATATAACCTGATGGGTACTGGGCTTACCTTTAATGCAATCTGAAGGTAACTTCTAGTGCTAACATTTATGGCACCACTGTCGGGGAACGAATTGAAGACTTTTCCCTGAGATTGAATGACAAAGTTGATTGTTT
>SNQJ01S0156824.1:1499-16683 GCA_010110895.2 Picea sitchensis
TCGCTCTGCTATGATGCTCTTGCGTCGTCCAATCACAACAACACAAACCAATCACAACAAAGACATTAATATATATTCAGAACTCTAGACTATACATGTGATCAAGGAATCATGTAATAAGATGATATCATCATTATGGGAAAAGGACATACTCATATATTGAATTAATGGAAAGGACAATATACAACCTGAGCCTTGATGTCGTAGATCTCCTTTCAATGGCTTCTATCTTTGACACACACACATTTGCTCATCATGCATGAAGAACTTCCACTACTTGTGATAACCTTGTGGCTGTCTCTATCTGTTGCAGCATCAATCCTCCATGCAACAATGCACCAATTCTCCAATATCTTACTCTTGCTAATTTGATACTAACCATTCTCATGGGCAATCTCTTCAATATATAGGAGAAGATTGTTTAGTTACTTGGATAAAGGATAATCCCAAGATATCTGGAAACTCATTAATTTGCCAACCATTCGAACTCCAACTCATCCTTCTAGAAGATTCCTTCTAGAAGGATCGAGAACTTATTCATTTTCTCCCTTTAGAAACATGTCCACACCCTAGACATTGACACAGTGCGGAAAGTCCGCAGTCAAGCTGAAAGCAGCATGCGGAAACTAAGGATTTCCGCAAGAGAGACATAAGCAGCCTGCGAACTATTTTCAAAATGTGATTTTGAGAAAATGACAAGTGTAACTTTCTTCATGAAAATGATCTTAATGAAGAGTTTGATCTTCCGTTATCATGACATAATCATAATATCATCTCGATAACCAAAAATGTGGATAACAAATATGCCCCAATTAAGGGGTAATGAGCCAATATTAGGGCTTAACAATTACTTACTTTTGTGCCAATCCAACAAATTGCCTTAGTCAATCTCGCACACCTCCACGTAGAGACTTCACACATTATGTTCTGCCAATTTTCCAATGCTTCTTTTGAATTTGATGAGTATGCACTTTCACTTCGCCAACTTAGATTTCCATCTATTGTAGGATTAATATAATCTTGTTGTCCTGTTGTCAGTTTATAGATGTTCTCTATATCATAGGCACAATCTTCTTCTCTTATAGGTTCTATGTATCTACGACCTTCATCAAAGTCAAGAGGTGCAATGACCCTAAGGCCATCACCTTCAAATTCCATTCTCTTTTTCAGGTCAATAAAAATCAAATTTTGAAAAGCCCAATCAATACCAAACAACACAGGATAGGGACAACTATCATCAAAAATCTTGATCACTTCGAAGTTTGCAATTGTCCTTACTCCGTCGATGTCCACATGGACATTCTCTAGTCTTCCAAAGGGGTTCTCCGCCTATTGATTAGCCATCCTGGGCCTAATAGGTGAGTAAATTAATTTAGGTTTTCCCATCAATTCCAAAGTATGCTTTGTCATAACATTTACTTATGATCTCAGGTCGAGGACCACATAGTCCATGTCATAGTCTCCAATATGAGCACTAAGGTGCAGTTCCTTACTTCTCCTCCTTTTTCTATATACTTGATTCACAACTCTACTCAGCAAAAGAGTTACTCTTCAAATTTCATATTGTCTTATCAGGTGTTGTAGTTCCTGCACAACTCTTTCATCTTTAATCAAATCAATATAAGTATACAAGAAGTCCACAAGCTTTCTTACCTCTTTTCCTTGTCTGGGTGGGGAAGACTGATCAAATGTTGGAGGCATTTCACATTCCCTTCCTTCTTATTGTGCCCTAGATGAATAAGCATGTTCACCTACAAATTCTCTTCTTGCTTCTTCAAAAGTATTATTTTCTTTCCTTGGATCAAACAATGGCTCCTTCCTCGAATCTCTTCTGATCCATGATCCATATGTAGTCTTTCCTGGAGTCACCCTATCTTCTCTTGTGACAATGTCTCCTCTAGTAATAACAACGACTGTGGGTTACTCACCGCGAGGTTTAGCTGATATTCTCTGGATTTATTGGTTTCCACCTTGTCTTTCTTGAACTTTAGCTAACAATACTAGACAGTCTTCATTGACATGGTCAAATTAATTACAGTAGTTGCAAGTAGAACAAGGGTTATGAAAATCCATTTCCAAATGACCTGGATGGGCATATTTATAGAAAATAATCTGACCTCAACCTTGACCCATGCCACCTCCTCCTTCTTTTCCTCTAAACCCACCGAGAGGGGTGAAGCTTCCTCTTCCTTGGGGATTGAACTGCGCAACATTCCCTTCTGGTTGTAATTCTCCTTGAATTCTATATGCATCCCTTGACCTTTCATGCATGAGCTCATAATCCGTACAATACTTCTCATCATTCCCCATAGATTTACAGAATGTACAATACAGATTGGTTGGTGTTTGGACATATTTATTCATATAATAACATTCACCAAGGCGATGTCTAGTTATACATACCTCACACCATGGTAAAGTAGCCTTATTCAAAGGGTTAGGAGCTCTAGAGGCCAAGTATTCACTAAATAAAGGATAATGCTCTTTGTCATGGTCCTCTTCTTTACATCTGATACACCAGATGTCTTCTCTTTTGTTTTTTCCTCTGTCTTTCTTCATGTCTTCAACCTGTAAAGATAAACTAGTTAATTGATTCAAAATCTGACTCATACCTGAACTGGATTCTCTTACATGGGTTGCTTCTAGTTTCATGGAAATCTCTAATGCCTCATCCTATGAAGTGAGCTTCTATTGCATCAGAGGAACTCTGATTTGTGGCAAGAGGGCAGTGATGAACCATTCCTTATGTTGTTCGTCTAGAATATGAAAACTTAAACGACCTATCAAAATCTTAAACCTATGATAAAATTCCCAAACAAGTTCAACCACCTTCTTCTTGATTTCCTTCAACTCTATAATGCACTGCAAATCTGACTTAGGCTTGTTTAACTCTGCACTCAACACAGTCTTAATGAAATTCAGTGCTCTAGGTTGTACAAATGTTGTAACAAACTTCATATACCAGCTCAGTGCACGATCGCTCAAGGTAGTACTAAACTGATCTCTCTTAACAACTTCGTCCATGACTTGCTTAATGCTCCATACAACTTTGCATAAGAACCAATGTTGTTCAGGATACTCAGATCCATCTCCTCTGAAAATAGGTAACCTCATTTCATCTGCCATTTATTTTCCTTGGTCTCTTGACTAAGTCTGTAGTAAACTTCTTGTGACAGCACTCTAAGTGCTCTGATTACTCTGGTTACTCTCATTACTCTGGTTACTTTTATTAATTGTTGCTTCTAAAACAACAGGAGGAGTAGAAATACTTACTTCGACAGTAGGCACAGTACTTGAAGTTCCTGGTTCTTCTCGGTGAGGTTCTTCAGTCTCTACTTCCTCTGACCTTGTTAACTCTGAATACTCTTTGTCTTATAGCTTTGCTTATTCTCCATTGTAGAATCCTTCTTCTTGTGTTAATGGCCTGTAATTATGCTTAAACAGGTTTGCAAGAGGAATCTTTATGAATGATCTCCCACTGTGTGTGTGTCCAGACTATATGTCACTGTCGGTGTCTGAATTCTTGAACATTATCTTTAAAATCCAATTGATTATTGTATCTTCAAGATATTCTTCTCATGCAATAGCATCTTAATCTTCAACTTCAAAAAGTGTAGAAACTTTCCTCTAGGTCCCTTGAAGAAATACCTCTTTTCTTGACTATATGATTCCACTCTGTCAATAGCAAATTCAGTAATGTACCCTCCAATAGTGTTGTGAAACCAGAGATCCACTACCCTCGACACAACGTTATCAACTTTCATGACTTTCTTAATTAGCGCCGATGTCCAAACCACATGTGGTCTAGATATGATTTCAAACTGAGTGTCTACTAGTCTGGCTAACCACACGTACAACTCCTGATGAACTCCTGAAAAGAAAATATCGTGCACATCAGTAAAGATGTACCTTCCCAACCAGTATTTTTTACTAATTCTAGGGTTCTTGTTCTGAGCTTTGACAAAGTCCCTTTCTTGTTCTTCTATCCAATTTTGAATTTCTGTCTTCGATGGAAACCACCTTGAAATTCCCTCAAGAAGTTCTCATTCCCAACAACGAAACCATTAGTTGGCACAGGGGCAGACCCATGGTTCAACTCTCACAATGCACCAACAAAACCTAACTACTAGCCCTTATGGCAACACCTGCGAAGAAGATGAAGTCTCACCCGAAGTAGTAATAGAAGGGTTGCAAGACACAGGTGTCTACAACCAGAGGAAATGTAAGATGCTTCCAAAACAACAACACAAAATAGCCAATATATTCTTACAGTATTATGCTTAAATTCGGAAAGTAAGTCTTATCTTTGACAGAAAAAATAACAGTGCAATAACATTGTAAAAGATAGTAAATAACAAAGCACCAACCACATGAAACAACAAGATTTTATGTGGTTCACCCTCTCCCTAGGGCTACGTCCATAGAACTATTTTTATTGATAGAATAGATGAAAATATACAATTCTATCTGCACACTCAGCTATAGATACTTCTCTCTCTTCCCCTTTATTTCCTACCCCTGCGCACCCAGCTGCACAGTCAATATTCGCACCCAAATAAAGACCCAAAATACAAAAATAACCTAAAACATAACACTTCTACATATCAACACCACTATGAACTCATTACATATCAACTCTTCTAGACCTCTATTTATACATTCCATGACTCTTATAAATCCATGGGAAGAAGCCCAGGTGCCAAAATCCTAGGTCCACATAACCGTCATTTTAAGGACTTCGCAATCATGTTCTTCCTTGTTCTCCGCAAGGTGCTCCAAAGCACCCATTAGTGTCTTCTTCCACTTGCTGACTTCTCCATGATCTATATTCTTCGTTGCTTTTTCTATCTTGATCTTCTCTTTCAACGACTTTATTTCCTTTACTTCATTCCTTCTTTTATGCTTCTTTAACCACTTCGATCCTTCCTCAGTTTGTGTGCCTTCCGCGCACTTAATACTTTGTCTTTCTTCTTCCTTAATCTTCGATTTCTTATTTAATGCATGACCAAGGGCCAACATATGATATATAAACAAATATGCTAACAAGACAAGATAAGAGGCCTACCTCGTCCAGACATTCAATGAAGTCCATCGTTGAGCACTTGACCCAAAGAAATATACCTGCAACTAGTCCTCAACATCCAAGCAACACACGAATATGGTGATAATATATGTTGTTAGCACATTTAATAGAACAATCCATCAATATTCATAACAAATATGCCCATGGAATAATAATTCAAATATTTGTGAGATATTAATTGGACAAGAAAAGATTATTTCTATTAAGATATAATCAACAAAAGTGAATGAGTTACAAACTTTTGTGTTGGCATGGTTCGGAACCGAGAAACTAAGTTCCTTTCAGCTGGGCCTCCACCACTTCAATCCTCAACCAAAGACAATCTCATATAAGAGAGACAATGGAGTTCTCAATCAATAAGGGAAGATCTTGGGGGCTGAACAATGTGTTCAGATTTAAAGGACAAAGGGATGCAGACTCAATGTCAAGTGAATAATTTATCTAGAGTAACTTTGCCCTCAAAGATGAATTCTTTCTCCTCTTTTCCATAGCTCAGATTTGGCCCATTTTATAACCTTCAAGTGGAACTGAAGGGCTGAGTCGGAACGTTTCTAGTATATGGAATGCCAAGGATCATTGATCTCATGACGTGACATGGAAACTCGACACCATTTTTTAATTTTGGGCACATTTCCCGATGTACGTGGGGTGTAGTGGTGCAACCAGGGATGATTTTAAGGATGGAAACTTATTTTAAAATGTAGAAACCTTGGCAAATCTTACTTATCCTTTACATGCCAACTGTAAATGTTTGGCGATATTTTTGTAAAAATATTCAAATTTCTAAGGATTATATATAGTTTTTATAAATTTTTGACGATTTTTAACGTAAAATAAATTTTTCCTATAGAATTTGGACGAATCATTTTTAAAATAGCGAATCTTGTTTTTGGAAAAACCATGGAAATTTAGCCCATGAGAGAAATTTAGCCCCTAAAATCATCCATGCGTGCAACCTGCGTATATGCATGTTGTAATATAGGCAGGGTGCGTATATGTGGAAAAATCATGTTTTTAGCTCTGGGATTTGCAAAAAGGGACTTCAAGTCTGCATAGGGAAATGGGAAAAGGCCCTCTGTGCAAGATTGCATAGGGTAAGTAAAATATTGCTATAACATATGCCCCCTAATGTGTGAGGTCATAGGAGTATTTGCGATGGTCGAAATACATTATAATACCCAGAAGTGGAGTAATGGGGACCCAACTGGAAGAACTAGTTGCTCATTACAATCTGTACTGACTTTGCATACATGGTTGCCAATTTGGATCACACTGCAGATCCATGTGAAAATATACCAAACAACTGTCCATGGCCATAAATAGGCAAATAAAAATGTGGTTACATGCCAAAGGATGTCATAGTCACGAATAAGGCCTAATAAAACCAGTCTCAAAATCAATCTGAAGATATATGTATACAATGGAGTACAATCTGATCTCCCATGATCACTGAAGTCACATGGGTATTGGTCTAATGAAAAGGTAGCAACAACTTAGGAAATATGTGACTATAAACTGATGTCTTCAAGTCTTCTACGCAATCCGCCAAAGGTGCAAGTCTACATTACGTGAATAAAGGAGTTGAGGTTGAACACAATGAGACTTCATTTGATTACCAATAATTGAGGTATATCGTTAACAAATGCGAAACCGCCTACCGATGATGAAAGTAGGTATCAAGGCACCAAGTATATTCTTACAAGTGTGAATAAAGGAGTCGGGGTCAAACACTTGAAGAATCCATCGATCATGATACATTTATGTATTCCCAACTATCGATGGCGAGATAACCTACCACTAATGACTGCAAGCCTCTAGGTACTCATAGGACTCTAGGTCTCGTCTCCATAATAGAGAAGTTGAAGTCGATGGAAGGAGATCTGCTGAAAGGAGATCATTGAGGTATCTCTCATCATTCAGTACGAGGTATAAAGCAGGAGCTTGATGATTAGGAGGAAATCAAACGAAGAACATGTTCACGAACCAATGACCCTATGCGTCTTTTGTGTGTTCAAGGTGCAAGCGGTACATGAAAAATACCCTCTGAATAACATCCAATGAGGAAAACTGTTTACAAAGGTGAGGAAACCACCAATAATGCTAATGGTATCCAAGACACTACACAAATCCTAATGTGTGAATAGATGTCTTGTCGTCGAACACAAGGGAAACCACCCAGTCAACGACCAATGATGAAATGTCGATTGTTGGGTTCAAGGTTACCTACCAATGAGGAAAGTAGGACCAGGGTGCATGATAGGACTACAACTTCATGTGATTCTGAGACAAACTAAGGGTATGGCCGACATGCAAAGTCAAGAGTTTCGACGAATGGACGACACAAGTTGATAGGAATCCTTTGAACAAGAGCATAAGACATATGGAAGACTCTGGCAGCATAGACTCAATGATGAAACCATGAGATGTAGGAGGCATCAATTAAATTCTCCATAGGGACTGGAAAAGTAACTAGTCAGGGAAGTAAACTCTATGTAACGAGATCAACTTCCTATGGTCATGCTAAACCAAAAATTATGATGACAAGTGGACTCAAAAAATTTGTGCTTTGTTCAAAGGTGACACGACTGTTGCCAATATAAGATAATACTCCCTTCCCGCCCATCTTTTATTGTTTTTTCATAGTCAAATGAATGTTATGATACAGAGGAGGAAAAGAGTGGACCATAAGTAAGAAAAACTAGCTCCAGTAGTGTAACATACCTATGCTCAATGGAAGGAGGTGCATGCATGAGATGGACACTCGGGGGAATGTTCCCTCCTGGGTATAGGGTGTCAAGTTGCGAAGTATATAAACAAGGATCTACTTGGTTGAGGATGAAAAACTATTGAGTCAAATGGTTTATGACGCAAAGAGAGAACCGACAATAGGCTCAACACTGCAAGCAAGGGCATGAGATGCAATCACAACTTAATGCCAAAAAATGTCCATTTTCATAATCTTACTCTACTTGGTTTGAAAAAGGGATAAACTTGTACAAAATAGACATCCTTTTAAATCCAATTTATGAGTGTGAAAGAGACAAGTTCACTCGGTAATATTTTCACTTTTTGAAAAAGAGTCGGAAAAGAGCTTAAATCGAACTCACGACCTTTCAATTCTAATTTAACGAGTGTGAACGAGACAAACTCACTTGACAATATTTTCATTTTTTAGGTGAGTCGAAAAAGAGCTTAAATCAGACTAGTTGAGAGGTTTCTAGGTGACATGTCATGGGGGAGGCCAAGGCTCCCATGCAAGATTTTTGTGAAAGCTCGGCATCTTATGAATAGATGACACAAGCTTGGGAAAAACCAAATCTCTCCAATTCGAGGAGGATAAATTGCTAGCGGAGGTTACCTTCTCCATGATATATTAGAGAACGTTTCTCACTTGAAAAGGCATAGGAGGAAGAATTGGATACCCCACAAGACCATCCCATTCAAAGGGGACCTCTCCAAGACTTGGAGGGAGAGTACTTGGGGAGAGTAAAACTCTCTCTTGTTCATAAGGTACCTGGCTATAAATGTTAAGGACATGGTATAGAAGGTATAGAACTAGAACTAGAAAAGAAGGATCGACCAAAAATTGCATCGGCGTGACCACTTCTTCAACCATTGGTTGAATAGGATGTGAGACCACAAGGTCAAGATACAAATCATCCCTAAAAATAGTATTAATGTCAGTCGAATATTGCATGGACATGACCACTAGTTGAACAAGATGCGAGACAAAAAGGTCAAGAGATGCACCACCCTCAAAAATAGGAGTGGGTTCAGGTGATGATTGCATCGGCATGACTATCAGGTCAATCAAAGGAGAAACATAGTGTTTGGAAACCATAGACGCCTCAGAACCCGAAGGGCCCCCAGGTGAGAACCACGCTTCCGATATCCTGACAATAGCAGGACACAAATGAGTAAGGTGATTTCCTTTGCAAGTCTTGCAAAGTAATTTGGGCTTACATCTGACACGTCTAGGCCTCTCAATTGTATGAATGCCCCCAACTTCATTTAGAATGGTTGGAAACATGCTCTCAGCGTGACTGGAAGAAGCTAGAGGTTCATCTCCCACATGATGTACAAAGGTTGGAGATGTGATATCGATATGACTCATGGCGACTAGAGTGATTCTCCCAGCATGACTAGAAGTGGTTGGTTGCAAGTCTTCAACATGACTTGTAGAGGTCATCAACCAATATCCAACATGACTAGTAGTGGTTGGTGATGGAGCTTTAGTATCACTGGTAGTGACTTGACTAGCGGTGGTGGTGCATTATGGCATTTGAGACCAAGGTCCTGGGAAAGATTGGTTTTGAGACATTGTAGGCCAGGAAGGGTCCTGGTTTACACCTTGTCCCTGTCTGAAAAGGTAGTATCCTCCGCCTAATTGATCCATAGAGGTTTGTACGAGCATCATCGTTGAAGCAGATGTCTACGAAGAGACAAAAGTATGATAAGAATTATTCAAGTGAGTATATATGTTTCCCCCATGTGAAGGGGTTCCGTGAAGAGGGTAGCTCAAACCATAAAACAGATTCCCCCCTTATGAAATACCTGAGGATATATGCAGACCCTCCATAGGAAAAGTGTTCATAGGAACTGGCATGGAGGATGAAGGATACACAGATGGGGTGTAATAAGTATAATAACCACCCATTTGAGTATTGGCTCCTGAAAAAGCATGGCTAGGACTGGATCCATAAGAGGGGAGGTTCCAACCTCCCATAGTGAGAGTTGGTAGAGGGACATGAATCCTATCAAATGAAGACGTAGATGACAGGGTCATGGTGCCCCTGGATCCAAAACTAGGATTCATATAAGTGGGCTAGGGAGAGGATGGAAAGGGTGAAGGCATGTTTGGCATATCAATAGGAAAATGATTAGAGACCCAAGGCATGGACTGAGTATCATAATTATGCATACCATTATGAAAAGTGATTGGATTCGTCCCCGTGAAATGAGTGAACATCATGGGGGGGTATCGATAAAGGAGGGAGTCATAGGAACTCCACTATCCATGATAATGACAACTCAAAGCACGGTATAAAATCTCAAAGGTCTACTAATAATCAAAGAGAAAACCAAAAAATAATCAAACGACCAATATGCACCCAAATAGGATAAAGTGGCTAAAAGGGACCTCCCTCTCTAAAGTAGGTATGCCTCGTCCAAGAGGGGCTTGAGACTCTGCTACTAAATATTGGAGGAAACATAATCAGTTAGAAGGGCCCTCATGGGCTTAACAACCAGTCAGTCAGATCCCACCAGAGAGGTAATCCTCCATAAAGGTTGTGTGTTGTCCGACCCTTTTCTAACCCAGGGTACCTGTAGAATAACCCTTGCAAGTAACCTATGTGGTACCTAATTCAAGAAACTAAGCAACCATGGTATAACCAATGCACAGACGAACAGTCGTAAGTCAGGTCCACCATATGGGCAGGGTAGCAAAGCCAGAAACCTTGAAATCAACACCTCTCAAGGAGGTAAGGGCACTAGCAAGATCCCCATAAATATATCTGACACTAAGAAGGTATCGGGGGGAATATCCCTTCAACTGACCGCACACGACCTCGTTCTTAACTCTGATGTAAGTGGAGCCTCCTGATATTACCAATTATACAATGGATTTCTCCACTCCCTTATTCAGACACACATGCTGATTTAATAGCCTTGGAGAAGTTTACTCACACAATCCTATTCCAAGGCTCTAAATCCTAAGCTAGTTTGTGCACCCTAGAAAATACAATCGTTGCTAATCAATTTTAAATTATAACATTAATTTTAATGGCCTTTCTTACTCAAAAGGTGAGGTCATGAAACTAGCGATGTTATGACTCAGAAAGTGAAATAAATGAATATGATTACAATGAAAAGTCCTAACTTCAATTTCCAATAAATGATATGCTTTTAAAAAATTCAGTTTTCAATTCAATTCTGCAATTCTGAATAAAATGGAATCCTTCTTTACATGCATTAAGATAAATGGCAAAGACTCAAGAGATTAAAATCCCAATCAATGTAAAATGTCTAATATTTTTTTTATTTTCAATATAAGGGAATGAAAATGAAAGGACTGAACAATAGCTTGATATAAAGACTCTACTGTGTATATACAGAGACAACCCAAGTAGGATATCAAGGAGAAAAACACCCAGTCCAAGGTGCAAGGACAATCAAAATGAAAAGATGATGAGAAAGACACCGCCCAAAAATTCAACCAAAGACAAGTTTCCTATCATTCCATAGACACTTAATAGTCACCACAGAGACCCAAGAAGACTCAGCAATCATCAAAACCTACCCAGCAACCACCAAACCCAACAATCAAGCAACAAAGGTTGGTGTATGCGATTTTTCAAGGGAAAAGCGCATATGTATGCATCTTGCAGAAGTACATCACGTGTATGTACGTGACTGTCAAGTAAAAACCCACATATATGTTTCAAAACACAGCTAGGCTAAGGAGAAGGCTGAAAAAATCAGAGTCAGAGTGAACAGATTTTGTCAAGCAATCATACAACAAGAAACTCAATATGAACGAGATAAATCTAAGGAGAAAAACACTCCAAACCCTGAAAAATAAGATCCTATCCTCAGTATGGTTGCCAATTCTGTTATGAGGAAAATCTCTCTATGACTAGGGGTAAACCACAACAGACAAAAATGATTGCAAAAATAAACTTTAATCTCAAATATGCTATATAAAAAAATATGCTAACAAGACAAGATAAGAGTCCTACCTCGTCCAGACGTTCGATGAAGTCCACCATTGATCACTTGACCCAAAGCAATATACATGCAACTAGTCCTCAATAACCAAGCAACACAAGCATATGGTGATAATATATTGTTAACACATTCAATAACATAATCCATAAATATTCATAACAAATATACCCATGGAATAATAATTTAAATATTTGTGAGATATTAATTGGATGATAAAAGAGTATTTGTATTAAGATATAATCAGCAGAAGTGAATGGGTTACAAACTTCCGTGTCATCACGGTTCAAAACTGAGAAACTAAGTTCCTTCCAGTTGGGCCTCCACCACTTCAATCCTCCACCAAAGGCAAGCTCATATAAGATAGATAATGAAGTTCTCAATCAATAAGGGAAGAGCTTGGGGGTTGAACAATGTGTTCAGACTTAAAGGACAAAGGGATGCAAACTCAATGTGAAGTGAATAATTTCTCCAGAGTAACTTTTCTCTCAAAGTTGAATTATTTCTCATCTTTTCCATAGCTCGGATTTGGCCCATTTTATAGCCTTCAAATGGAACTGAAGGGCTGAGTCAAAACGTTTCTCGTATATGGAAGGCCAAGGATCATTGATCTCATGACATGACATGGAAAACCGACATCATTTTTTAATTTTGGGCACATTTCCCAATGTACACAGGCTATAGTGGTGCAACCTGCGTATACACATGTTGTAATATAGGCAGGGCATGTATATGTGGAAAAATCATGTTTTTAGCTCCAGGATTTGCAAAAAGGGACTTCAAGTCTGCATAAGGAAATGGAAAACGGCCCTATGTGCAATATTGCATAGGGTGAGGAAAATCTTGCTATAACAATATAAGGATTTGGTTTGTTCACAGTAGTTGTGCAGAGAATGTGTGATTAGTGGATTTCATTCATCAGAAAGTGTTAGGAGAGTTCTTTGTCTACATAAACATTGCACGATAACCTTGTAATAAAATACTTACCTTGGGTTGACAATTGAATCCATTGGATGATTTAGTTAGACAATTAATCACACCAATAGCATCAATGCCTATTGTTTCTCTACACCAATAGAACTTCTTAGTGCTCACAGACTTTGTCAATGAATCTACAACATTCTTCAAAGTGTCCACCTTCATCAACAACATCTTCCTGTCTTAAACCATGCCTCTCACAAAATGATAGTAAACATCCATATGCTTTGTCTTTGAATGATAAGTTGGGTTCTTCACCAGGGAGATTTCACTCTAACTATCACAATTTATCCTTACATCTTGTTGTAAAAACCCAATATCTGAACATAATCTCTATAATCATATTACTTCCTTGTTTGCATGAGTGGCTTCCATGTATTCATATTTTTTAGTTGAGAGTGTCACTATAGACTGTCTTTTTCTCATCCAATTAATTTCTCCTCTAAATAGGTTAAACATGTACCCACTTATAGATCTTTTGTGATCCAAATCTCTAGCCCAGTCTACATCAACAAAGCCATGTATATCCAACACTTTGTCCAATCATGATCTTCCTTGGTAGAACAATCCATAAGTATTAGTGCCACACAAATACTTGAAAACCCTATTTATTGTTTTACAATGCTCCTTCCCTGGTTTTGACATATACCTGCTCAAAAATCTCACTGCATTTGTAATGTCCAGTCTAGTACAGACCATTGCATACATGAAATTTCCAACTGCACTAGCATATGGAACATGAGACATGTCCTCTTCCTCTTCCTGTGTCCTGGGACACTGATATGAAAATAAATTTACAGTTACAAGAATAGAAACCCCGACCAATTTACTTTCCTGCATATTAAACTTCTACAATATTGTTTCGACAAATTTCCTTTGATTTAACTACAGTTTCTTTTTTTCTCGATCTCTTTTAATTTCCATGCCCAAAATGAAATTTGCAGCACCAACATCCTTCATGTCAAATTTAGGGGACAACTAAGTTTTCACACACTGAATAATCTCCTTTTCATTTTCTATCAATGTCATATCATCCACATACAATACAAAATAAATAAGATGATCACCAATGAAATACACACAATGATAGGATTTTCCCCTTGTGAAGCCAAGTCCCAACATATAAGTATCAATTTTTTTATACCACATCCTTGGTGATTGCTTTAACCCACATAGGGACTTTTTCAACTTGCATTCTGACTCTTTCTTCCCCTTCACAACAAATCCTTTTGGATGCTTCATGTAGTTTTTGTCTTCCATATACCCATGTAGAAAATTTGTTTTTACATCCATCCATTCTACTTCAAAATCAAAAGCAAAAGCAATAGATAAAATAAATCTAAGAGAAGTTAACTTGGAAGCTCCACTAGATCCCAAGTCTCGTTCTTCTCCAAGGATGTCATTTCTTCAACCATGGCCTTTTCCCAAAGTTTGTCATCCTCTGAATCCACTGCCTCCCTAATAGTTCTAGGATCATCACCAGTAATAAACAAAGGAAAATTTGAATAGAAATTAGGTGGATTATACCTTTCTAGTTTCCTTCTTTCTCAAAATGATATCGTCAATATCAGAGTATGAGAGTCTTCTTATTATTACTATTCATGTTCTTCTGTAGAGTTAGATTCATTATCCTTCAATTCAAATTCTATTTTCTCTAGTTCTTCCTCCCTTGGTAGGAATTCCTATTTGACAACATATTTGATTTCTCTAAATACCACATATCATCTTGTTGATAGGCAAATTTGACATGCCGTCAACTGGAAGAATAGATCCAGTCCGGGGTTTTCTACATAACCCAAGCCATTTGATATAACCTATCCTGACGGTTTTAATGGCTCCGTTAGCCAACTAGGGTCCTAAAGATAGAAAAATAAAATAAACTAACTAAAGAAACGATTCTAACAATCGACACATTAATTACAAATATTTATCTAAGAATGTGAATATACAAATGATTATGAACAGTTTATATACAGTTTACAAGATTTGCATGAAATCTTGCGAAAATGATTGTTTGATAAAGTTTCTGAATCAAATATGAACAACACTTCTTTTTGGATTTATTTTTTAAAGATATTAAACGAATAAATACTAAATAAATACGATTGAAACAATGACACAAAAACACTCAAATCTAATTAATGTAAGCATTGTTTCATTCATAAACAACTTAACTAAATAACACACATGATAACTTGTTGTTGATCAACGGAACTGCTATTATCTTTTTGTTTTGTATGAGCTCCTGCCTATACTGTTGCCAAGGGAAACCTATAACAGAACAATACTAGCACTTCCAAAATACATTCAAAGAAGTATTTGATATTGGAGTAAATTAATAACAACAGGAAGACAACTAATTAAAAATTGTGTGATCTTAAGATAATCAATATTTAA
>SNQJ01S0156825.1:0-22239 GCA_010110895.2 Picea sitchensis
CTTCAGTCCTGCACAAACAGTGCACGTGCTTCGTCAGTTTACGTACCCCGGGTTGACAATTAAATGGTTGGGCAAGTACTACAACGTTATTATAACGACATATATTTCGCCTAACAATCTCCTTCAAACTTCATTATTCTTTTCTTTAAATCAACCACAGTGGAATTATTGAAATCCCAATCAATTCCAAATAGCGTAGGGTAAGGACAACTATCATCAACTATCTCAATCACCTCAAAGTCTCCAAACGTCCTTACTCCATTGATGTCCAAAGGGACACGCTCCAGTCTTCCAAAGGGGCTTACAGCTTTTTGATTAGCCATCCTAAGCTTGATAGGGGAATAAATCAACTTAGGTCTTCCCATCAGTGCCCAGGTCAGCTTTGTCATGACATTGACCTCCAACCCAAAGTCGAGGACCACATAGTCTATATCGTACTCTCAAATCTGAGAATTAAGGTATAGTTATTTATTTGTTCTTCTCTTCTTGGATAGTTGATGTACTTCTTTATTCAGCAAAGGATATAGCCTTCCTATCTCATACTGTCTGACCAAATTTTGTATTTCTTTTATGGATTTTTCATCTTTAATCAACTCAATAAATGTATACAATAAACTGACAAGTTTACTCACCTCTTTTCCATCTTCAGGCAAAGTAGACTGATCAAATGCCAGAGGCATTCCACATTCTCTTACTTCTAGTTGAACCTTTGATGAAGAATCCTGATCTCTTTCGAATTCCTTTCTTGCTTCCTCAAATATTTGCTTCTCTTTCCTTGGATCAAACTCTTGTGTCTTCTCTACATCTTTCCTAACTCCTAATTCTTTTGTAGTCTTTCCTTGGATCACTTTGTCTTCTCCTGTAACATCACCTCCTCTAGTAATAACAGTGACTAGAGGATCTGCTCTGCGAGGTTCTTCTTTGATTAGTTGTATTTGTTGGTTTCCTCCTCATTTCTCCTAAAGCTTAGCCAGCAATGCTGGACATTCCTCGATAACATGCTCAAATGAGTTGTTGTAGCTGTAAGTGGTACAAGGGTTCTGACAGTCCCTTGCCAAGTGTCCTGGTTGTGCGCAGTTATAATAGATGAGTTGTCCTCAACCTCGACCCATACCTCCTCCTCTTCCTCTTCCTCGGAATCCACCATGAGGATTGAATTTTCTTCTCCCAGGGGAATTACACTGTGCAGTGCTTCCTTCTTGATGTACTTTGCCTTGAATTTTGTATATATCCCTCGACCTTTCATGCATGAGATCGTAAGCACTACAATCCCTATCATTGTGTCCTACCGACTTACAAAATGTGCAATACATATTTGTGGGTGTCTGGCGATGTCGATTTCTATTTACCTCGCACTAGGGTAGGGTAACTTGCTTCAAAGGGATCAGATCTCCAAAGGCCAAGTATTCATGAAATAGGGGACAATGCTCCTTTTCATGGCCTTCTGATTTTCATCTGATACACCATATGTCTTGTCTTTTATCTTTTCCCTTGTCTTTCTTCATATCTTCGACCTGTAGTGATAATCTAGTTAACTGACTCAAGATTTGACTCATACCTGAGTTGGATTCTCCCATCAGGGTTGATTCTAATTTCATGGCTATATCCAGTGCCTCAGTCTATGAAGTAATATTTTGTTGCATCAGAGGAACTCTTATGTGTAGCAAGAGGGAAGAAATGAACCACTCCTTGTTCTGCTCATCTTGGATTTGAAAACTCAAATGGCATGTCAAGGTCTTAAATCTCTGATCAAAATCCCACAGAAGTTCAACTGTTCTCTGCTTGATTTATTTTAGTTTTGTAATGCAATGTGACTCTGAATTAAGTTTCTTGAATTCATAAATTAGCATAGTCTTAATGGCATTCAGTGGTTTAGGTGCAGCTCCTTGGACGAATTTCATGTACCAGCTCAGTGCACGATCTCATAGGGTAGTGATGAACTGAGCTCATTTGATAGCTTCGTCGGTGATATTCTTAATACTCCACACAGCTTCACATAGAAACCATTGTTGATCAGGATCTTCAGATCCATCTCCTCTAAAGGTGGGTAACCTCATCTCATCTTCCATAGATATTCCTAGGTTTCCTTACTGAGTATGTGGTGGACTGCTAGTGATAGTGCTCTGAGTGTTCTGATGACTTAGGTTACTCTGGTTACTTAACGTTGTTGAAGAAAAAGGAGGAATAATAGTACTTAATTCAACAATTAGTGCAGTTCTTGAAGTTTTTGGCTCTTCTCGATGAGGCTCCTCTGTCCTAGTGGATTCTGAATGATCTTCGTCTATCAGATCTGCCTCTTATCCAATGTAAAACCCTTCGTCTCTGTAGTTCTACTTAAATAGGTTCATGAGATGAACTTCTTTGAACACTCTCCCACTATGCATATGTCCATCCTCTATGTCATTGTCGCTGTCTGAATTTTTGAAAATTAGCTCTTTCAATCTGACCGATTACTGTATCTTCAAGATTTTTTTCTCATGCAATAGCATCTTGATATTCAACTTTAAAAAATGTAAAAAATTTCCTCTATGTCCCTTAAAGAAATATCTCTCTACTTGGCTATACGATTCCACTATGTCAACATCAAACTCAGTGATATACCCTCTGATGGTACTATCAAACCAGTGATATACTACTCTTGACACGATGTTGTCAACTCTCTTGACCTTCTTGATCAGCATCGATGTCCAAACCACAAGTGGTCTGAGTATGACTTCAAACTGGGTATCTGCTAACCTAGCTAGCCATTCATATAGCTCCCGATGGATTCCTCCAAAGAAAATCTCATGTATATCAGTAAAGATATATCTTCCCAACCAATCCTCTGTACCAAGACTGGGGTTCTTGTTCTGGGCTTCAGCGAAGTCCTGTTCTTGATCTTATATCCACTTATGAATCTCTGTCTTTGATGGAAACCACCTTGACATTCCCTCAAGAATATTTGTGTTATGGAAATGGAACCATTTGTTGGAACAGGGGCAGACCCAGGGTTCATCTCTAAAAGCACACCAACAAGCCCTAACTACTGGCCCTTTTGGAAACACCTTCGAAGTATATGTAGTCTCATCTGAAGTAGCTATAGGGGGTTGCAGGATACAGGTGTCTACAACCAGAGGAAATGTAGAGTGGATTCAGAGTAATAACACACAGTCACCTAGTTATTCTTTATCTTCCTTAAACATATTCTGTAAGTTATATTCCAGATCTAACATAATATCTCAATAGCTACATATCAATTGACAGAGAACACATCATCAATCACACATAACACAAGATATATGTGGTTCACCCTCTCCCTAGGGATACGTCCACAAAACTGTGCTTTATGATATATTAAGATGGAAGCATACAATTCTTATTTGTGCTCTTAGCTAGCATATATTCTCTTCTTCTCTCTCTTTCTCTCCCCTCCCTGGGCACCCAGCAGTAGGGTTGATCTTCGCACCCAGATGAAGATATTACAATACAGACTACTCTCACAAAACAATAGTTCTCTCTTAATAGCAATCTCTTCTCATCGCATAATCTCTTCTATATCTCTTACTCTAGACCATACCAGGTCCTTGTGACCTTTATTTATACATTACAATAGCTCACCGAAAACCTTAGGTAGTACCCTAGGTGTCCAAAACCCTAAATGCTAAATCCCTAGGTCAACTTGACGCGTGTTTTCAGGGCTCCTCCAGCCTATCTTTCCTTCCTTCACGCGCGATGCTCCAAAGAATTTGTTGACATCTTGTTTTGCTTGCTGAGTTGTCCACAATCCCTCTTCCTTTCTGATCTGTCATCCTTTATCTCCTAGTCCAACGGCTTTCTTTCTCTTAATTCGCTCCGTCTTTTCTGCTCTTTTTCTCACTTTGACCCAGTATCAGTCACTGTGTCTTCCACGCAGTTCACATTTTTCCTTTTATCCCTTAATATTCACTTACTTCCATAACCAAGGGCCAAAAACACATCAAAGGAGACTACACCAGATTCACCTGAATGGGGAGGAGGTAACGAAGTAGACAAAGAAGAGGATGAAGGGGCAGAAGACAAGTAGGAACAGGGATAAGTAACACCGCCTAAAGATCCCCTCACGGAGACAGAGGCATCCAAGAAAATAAAGGTTTCTCCAAAGAAACCCTTAGCACGGAAGAAGTCATGTGCCAATAAGCCCCACTTACATATTATACTTATGGTGGATGATATTGACCTCATCATCTCAGATGTATCAGATACTTCTAAGGAATTTTTTTAGCGAAGCAAAGACAAATAGGAGACAATTTATGACCGAATCGAGGTAGAGATCAAAGGGGTACAACAGGCTCTTTATTTGAGCCGCATAGTGTCTACAGCATCGTTGTCATCAAGGGGCATAGAATTAGGAGATGGTTCTGCCCAACTACATAGAATAGAAGATGTGATAGAATCTTGCCTTCATTGGGTCTAGGAAGAAAAAGATCAAGCCACAGAGGCATTGAAGTAAGCAAAGGAGGAAGCCCTAGAGCGGTGTCAGGTTTCAAAGCAAGAGAAATACAGCCTCCAAGTGAAGTTTGCAGAGGATAGAGAGTAGCTCCAGAAAGAAAAAGAATAGTTGCTCGCGGAGCAGATTGGAGTTAAAGAAGCAGTAACTAGAGCACTTCACTCTGTGTCGGGCCTAGCACAGATGGAAGAGGAAACATTTGAGATCCAAGTGGGTAAGCGTGTTGAATCCATTCAACAGCTCCAAGCAAGAGTCACAGAACTAGAATTAAAAATAGTGTCGAGCACTCCACAGGAAGCGCGAGATCAGAGGGAAGAAACTGCCTGGAGTGCAGTCGGAAGAATCAAGTCATTGGCCTTAGAATGTAAGCAACTCAACAATCAAAGTGCACAAACCTATGAGTGCCTTGCAGAGGACCCAGAACTAAGGACATTGGATTCATGGCTCCAGGAAGAAAAGAAACAAGTAGCGATAGTACAAGCACAGTTGAAGCTACTGTCAGCGGTCGAGAAGATGAAAAGGTCACAAGAACAGTGCGTAGTTCAGTAGAAGGTCCATGCCATCTAGAGTAAATTCATGGAAGTGACACAGAGACTCTAGCCAATGCAGGATGAAACTTGCACCCTTTTTGAAGAGATCGAGGGACAAGGTGCAAAGCTGGAACAAGTGGTCACCACAGTGGAACAACACTTGGAAGGACCTATCACCGAGAGAATCATTCAATATTCCATCGAGCAAGAGGCCCTCGTGAAGTAGCAAGTCAAGGTAGCTCGAGCCAAGCTCAAGGCCTTCGAAGCAGAGTTTCCCAGATCAGAGTGACTCAGGATGAGTCACCGGTGAGTTTTGGGGGCCTGTTGGACCTCGACCAAGTTTTGGAGAACCTTGGTCATGTTTTACCACTTTTGGGACTTTGACAGGCTGGTCGAAGGTGGAGCACCTAGGTGAAGCAGAGATAGCGGGATCTGGACCCCTTTTTGCTGGATTTTTGGTTTTAGGGCTTATGTAACAGGTATGGGATGTCGGCCCATGGGTTTACCCATGCTTAGGCCCCATTTGTAAATGTATAAATAAGTAGATAGGAATTGTAAGAAGCAAAAGATCAGATCTAAGTTGGCTTTGTGCAAGATATGTAAAGGTTGCTAAGTGTGATTAGTTGTGAAGGATCTGTGCATACTGTGTGTTGAGAACTTGCAGAGTTAAGTGAAAGTGATTGTAAGAAGGATATGTGTTATACCAAACTCAGGGAAGGGGGATATGGCAAAGTGCATGCATATCTTCTGTCCTATGTGGAGTTGGTTTTGAGGTTTTGTGCATTTAAGAAGATTGAAAGAAGATAATAAAGAAGATGAAGAGTTGGTGGACGTAGCCCCACGCTAGGGGTGAACCACGTATATCCAGTGTTGTGATTGCTTTGTGTTATTGATTTGATTTATTCTTAGTGTTGAATCTTTATGTATGTTAGATGCATCTGATGTAGTATCTTAGTGGTTAGTAACATGAATGAATGCTAGATCTGTTCGATGTTATGTGCTAAACGGTTAGATTTGCTTAGATCTTATTGAATACTGCATTGTTCTGTAATTAGGGTTTTTACCTGTGATGTGAATAAGGGACAAATACTAATGAACGTTAATTGGTAAGTACTCTATTAAGTATTGTGATCACAGATCTGTGTCCCAGCTAGGTTGTAGACACTTGAGTCCTACAACCCCCCTGCCTCTACCTCGGGTGAGACTTCATCTGCTTTGCAAGTGTTGCCGAAAGGGTCGGTAGTTAGGGTTTTGTTGGTGCGATGTTGAAGCGTTGAACCCTGGGTCTTCCCCTGTGCCAACAGAAGGCATGCACAGGGGAAGCGATAGCTGGAAGAAAGAACAACACGCGTGCATGTAGAAGAAGACCTAACAACGGTAGGGTTAGGGTTTTGGTAAGTTATTTTAAACGAATGAAGAGCCCAGAATGTATAAATATAGATGTTTAGGCATCATGGTCGGTTCACTTCGGAGTATTATTATGCTATTGTAAGTTACGCATGAGCAAATGCGATATGTAATGTTTTGTTGTAAGACCTATTTTGTAAGCTATTGAGATAGAAGAGACAAGAGAAGGTAGATCTTGAGGATTAGATCATGGGTTGAGGAGCTTGGTGTGATCTATTTTGCCTCATATAGATCTTACCCATCAGAGGGGATTTGTAAGCACTTGGCACTGTAGATACGAACAGAATATAATAAAAGATCTAAGAGCCAAATATTTTTGGATGTAGCCCCAGGAGGGCATGAACCACGGTAATATTTGTGTTGTGTGATGAATGGTTGCATGTCTCTATTTTCTGAAGCAGTTATTACTATGTTGAATTAATGAGTTATTATATTGCTTGTTTAAGTGATTTTGCGATATTAAGGGAAAAATCCTATGGATCTACTGCATAAATCATGAATAACAATATGTTGCATTTACAAGTCATAATAATGGTTCAATATTTAGCCCGCTTATCTCATACTCAATCCTAGGTTGTAAACACCTGAGTATTACATCCACCCATTAAAGTTATCTCAGGTGAGACTGTGCAGCGCATTGTGTTTGTTGCATTGCCTTTTGGTTTACCAGGAGGGCCGATAGTTTTAGAATCTTTGTTGGAACCTCGACCAAACATGAACCCTGGGTCAATAAACTCAGACACTATAGGAGAGAAGTAACCAACAAATGGTTTCGTTGCCATTGGTAGGAATAGGAAAGGATTGAGTAGAGAAGATAACTCAAAGATCTGTCAGAAGCATATCAAGAAAAGGTTAGGGAAGAGACCAATGAGCCATTAGGAGGGAATGTTGAAGCCATGGAATCCCACAAAAGTAGAGATCGAAACTTGGCTAAGAACTAAGGAGCTAGAGTTTGCACAAAAAGAAAATAGAAACCCTAGACTAACACCTCGCAAATATATTGAGAAATACNTGAGCCATTAGGAGGGAATGTTGAAGCCATGGAATCCCACAAAAGTAGAGATCGAAACTTGGCTAAGAACTAAGGAGCTAGAGTTTGCACAAAAAGAAAATAGAAACCCTAGACTAACACCTCGCAAATATATTGAGAAATACGTGTTTATTGATTTACAGGAAGTCTTTTTCTATGATTTTCCACATCTATTACAATAGTGGATACTAAGGTTGAAGGATAACCACGCAATGAACCGAATTCAATAGCTAGAGTGGACCCCAGTACATATTGGGCAGCTTCAGCAGACCAACAATAAGTTCACCTGCACAGTAGACTTTTGGCTTGATAGTATTACGATAGGTTTTATCACAGAGTTTGCAGTAGATACAGCAAAGTCATACAGTGCAGTAGAGAAAGAGTTTCTACGAGGACCTCGAGGAAGGTACATTTGATCACTCTATACTTCAATTAAGATATTGTTATATAACAAAGGTGTAATGACAATGGAATCAAACAACTAAACTTCCCTGCGTGCATGGGGGAAGAGGGGAAGCACTAACAGAAAGAGGAGAAATGGAAGGAGGAAAGGCTAAGGGAAAGAAGGAGGAAGAACCCTTGGACCTGATCAGGATGGATGACGACCAGATCAAGTGGATCTTGGTGACAACGGGAAAGAGGCGTAGCGGAGCACCCTACCAATACAAGGTGAATACCAAGAAGAGAGATATAGCCACAAGGGAAGGCTTGGCGAGTGATGAGGAAGAAGTAGAGGATCTTCGGGCTATGGAGAAGATTGAGGAAATCCTATGTGCTACATATGAGTGAAAGATGAGAGGTCCAAGAGTGGAATGAGAAGGCAGCCATCCTATCCATATTAATGTCAGTGTGGAACCCATAAACCCATGTGTGACTAATACACCAAAGACAACACCATTGTTTAGACAACCGAAGTTCAGAAGCAGTCAGACAACAGGGAGTACATCTACACAAGGAACAACCACTAGAGGAACCAGTTTAGGCAGTAGTAGTTAGGTATCTACACCACGAGGAGGTAGTAGTGCAGCATTCAAAATGGCAGGACACGATCCCACCATCAGGTTACCCGAATTTCAAGGAGAAGTAGCAGAAGACCCTGAGAAATAATTCTTCATTTGTGAAAATATCTGGGAAGCAAAACAGATCACTGATGAAGATACCAAACTTGCGTAGCTATCTATTACACTAAGAGACCACGCACTATACTGGTACATGAGTTTAGATGCAAACAGTGCCCCTCAGATGACAAGGACACTGGCAGACATTAAGAAGCTACTGATAAATGAGTTCCAGAAGCCGAGCTCAGAGGATCAATACATGAACGAGATGATAGAAATCCAAAAAAAACCAGGAGAGTCTGTATGGGAGATTGATCAGAGATTCAAGAGACTGAAGGGGAAGTTGAAGTATCTCATGATCGAGACGCAACACAAACACTTGTTTGTCAATTCACTATTACCACACTTAAAATACCCTTTGCTACAACAGAATTTCCAAATGCAAACAGAAGCTCTGTAGGAAGCCTTATAGCTGGAAGAAAAACAGTATCAGCAGATGGACCCAGCTATTGACGAACTGAAGGAGGACTTGAATAACTCATCGTTTCAGCTGAACCAAAATAAGAACAAGGACAAACGAGAATATGTTTGGTTTACCACATGCAGGACGGAAGGACACCACAAGAACGAATGCCCAACATTCGCGCAATATATGGAAGTATATGGTAGTAGGAATGACAAATCCACTACCAACATGAGGATTGTGGTGCAAAATTTGCAAGAAACTGGGCCACAACTCTTAGCATTGCATGATGATGCAGAAATACCAGACAGTCCTAAAGAGCTCATATTGCACCTTTTTCAAGTTAGTGGGCCATGATGAAAAATATTGCATAACTATGAAGTTGATGCGAGAAGGGACATCAGACGCATATAGGGTGCAGGCAGAAATGATGAATGGGCAACCCACACCACAGTTTAGTCAAGCTCCAGCTCCATACAACACTGCACAGCAACCATATAATAACACGCAACCACAGTACAACACGGCACAGCCTCAGTACAATACCACGCAGTATAATTAGGAACCTCTGTATAATGCACCGAGAGGAGATCGAGCAGGCTACAGAGGTGGAGGACAAGAAAGAGGGGGTTTCGGATGAGGTAGAGGACCAATGGTGTGTCACAATTTTTAACAACCGGGACATTACGCAAGGGAATGTCCACTTCCACCAGTAACTTGTATGTATTGTTGCACATCAGACCACGATACAGAAGAATGTCCAACACTACTAGTAAAGATTCAGGAAAAGAGGAATCAGAACAACCAGAATGTTCAGTGGATTTCTGCTGAAGCAAGGGATTAAGGATGAAACATTAATATAGTTACTCACGGAGGAGCAAAAACAGGGGATGACACTGTTTGACAAGTGCCAACACAAAATCAATGGGTGAAGAAGAACGACGAACCAAGGAAGTAGTTTGACGCACAGAAGTAAAAATATATATTTAAGCAAGCCCGACAAGAATTTCAGAAGGAAGATATTGCAATGACTTCAACTACGCAACAAAGCAAGGAAACACCCAAATATGAAATGCCTTCGTTTTTAGATCATACCAGTGAAATACGATTTATGGGACAAGTAAGTACAAACAAAGTCTTTTTGCAATCATGTGTAAAGGTATTAAGTGATCCATCATCTGTGAAAATATTGCAAAACATACTAGAAAAATGTAGCCTTGAGACGGAAGAAAAGATAGAACCAAAAATTGCCAATCACCTACACACAAGAAGAAGAACAAGTAGGGAATTTAGACTGAATTCCAACATTAGAGATTTCAATATGGGAGACGTTATACTAGATCTAGGATATGAAGTTAATGTACTACCAAAGAAGACATGGCAATGCATGGGAGAGCCCACATTAGTATATTCACTTGTTCAATTGAAATTGGCAAACCAACACAGATTCCTACTGATAGGAAAACTGAAAGGAGTGGCAGTAGACCTAAATGGAGTGCGTACTAAAGCAGATTTTGAAGTCATTGAAATAGTGGATGGAACGACACCTTACCCAGCATTGATTGGTCTAGATTGGGCATTTGACAACCAGGCCATAATCAACTTAAAGACCAAGAAAATGACATTTGAGTCTGGAGAATACAGGGTCATCGCGCCATTAGACCCATCCGAAGGAGAGAGGTTCGTAGAACCTACTTGTTTGGACCTAGAGGAAATCATCCAGTTGTATAGAACAACTACACATCATGAAGATTGCATAAACCCAACTGCAGACAGGATACTCAGTTGGCAGAGAATCACTCCCTGTGCAATAGATTCAGACACTAGTTTAGAGAACTGGAAACAAAGGCTACATGAAGTATCCATGAGGATATGTGCAAGAATAGATCGCGTCATAAGATGGGTAGGCATAGAAATCAGAGAACCACCCAGTTTCCACGGAGTAAACAATCAGGAGACATTCTTAGCACAGTATGAAGATGAAGTCTTAGAGAATCAAACATTGTTAGCACTAGATCTAGCACTCAAGCCCACACCTGCACGATGGGCGGGTGCACACAAAGAGACAATCACATACTAGTACAAATGCAAGCTGTTACTGCGCATAAGGTTCGGCGCAGAACAGAAAAATAGAAAAAAGCAGAAGTATGATGGACAAAGAGCACCAGCAGAACACTTGGAGGAGTGTAGAACACTATGCAAAATGACACCTCCAGAGGAATGGCCTCATTACTTTATACACACTCTAGGTGTCATCCTAGAGAACTGGTATACAGACCAGGAATTGCACAAAGGAACTACAACCTAGATGTTATTGCAACAGAATTTTACAGTCACCTTCTCATTCGATCATGAGAACCCCAACATAGATGTTACTCTTTAAAAGATAAGAGGAGTGATATTCATCCAAGCACTAGAAATAGAAACTATCACAGAAGAGCAACAGTGGAATAAATAGACAGTCAAGGAACTGTTGTCATGTTACCATGTGCAAGAGGAAGCACTGGATGAAGATGATTCACGCAATATTCAGATTGAATAAGAAGAAGGTGAAAGAGATGTGGAAGGCCCACCCATAGAATCAGAAGTCATTTCTGCACTGATTAAAGTAACTAAAGTCAATATTGGGACAGTCGAGCAACCCAAAATGGCCAGCATTGGAGATTATTGGGATGAACAAACAGTGGAAATCATAACAGAGCTATTGTGTGAATACAGCGACTTATTCCCCACAACATTTACAGAGATTAAGGGAATAGCAGAAGAGCTAGGAGAGATGAAGATACCACTCAGACCAGAAGCGATATCGATTAGACAGCGACCATATAGACTGAACCCTATATATAAGAAGAAATTCAAAGTTGATATTGACAAGATGCTTGAAGCTGAAATCATAGAACTAGTCAAAGAATCATAATGGATAAGCCCAATGGTAGTATAGGACAAGAAACAAGGAGGGATCAAGATATGTGTCAACTTGCGAAAGTTTAATGATGCATGCCTACATGACCCATTCCCTACACCCTTCATGGATGAAGTGTTAGGGAACGTAGGAGAACATGAAGCCTACTCATTCACTGATGAATTCTCAGGCTACCATCAGATCAGGATAGCACAAGAAGACAGATACAAGACCACATTTGTGACAGAATGGGGATCTTATCAGTACACAGTTATGTCGTTTGGACTGAAGAATGCACCAGCAATATTTTCCAAAGTAGTCATTGTTGCATTTAAAGAATTCATCCACCAGTTCCTAGAATTTTACTTGGACTATTGCATAGTTTATAGTTTTTTGGAAGACCATGTAGAAGTCTTACGCCTAATGTTAGAAATATGCAGACAATGTCAGATATCACTGAACATAAATAAATACATATTTGGAACACCGTCCAGGATACTATTGGGCCATATATAAGTATGAAAACAGGGTTTACTAGTACATCCTCCAAAGATTGCAGTCATTGTTAACTTACCACCACCAAAAATAGTTTGTCAGCTAAGAGCGACGTTGGGACACACAGGTTACTACAGGAACTTTATCAATGGTTATGCATAGATAACTACACCGATGAAAAAGCTGCTAAGAAAGGATACAAAGTTTCAGTGGAACGACGAGTGCCAACATGATCTGGATACCCTAAAGGAAAAGATGGTCACTGCATCGATATGAGTATTTCCATATTGGGAGAATACATTCCATGTACATGTAGACACATCAGCCATAGCACTTGGAGCTATCTTGGCGCAGCCAAGAACGGGGGACTTGGATCACCCAATAGCATTTGTGAGTAGAAAGATATCTGACTCAGAACAAAACTATAACACGATAGAAAGAGAAGTCCTAACTATGGTCTATGCACTGCAAAAGTTCAGACATTACTTATTGGGGAAACACTTTAAGATGTTCACAGATCACTCAGCCCTGAAATATTTAGTCAACGAGCCATTTTTGGGGGGGAGAATTTGTCGATGGTTACTACTATTCCAATAATTTGACTTTGAAGTAATCATCAAACCAGGAAATTTAAATGCAGGACCTAACCACCTATCAAGATTCACCAATGTAGAATAACCTACAAACTTGGAGGACAACTTTCCGGATGCACAGCTATTCTTAGTTCAGAACGTTGATGAATACTTTGCAAATATCATCCAATACTTAAGCACAACTATTGTGTTGCAAGATTATAATATTGCGCAGAAGAAAAACCTGGTAGTATGTGTTGTTAACTATCAATTGATTGCAAGACATCTATATAAGATGGGCATAGATAGCATCTTGTGAAGATACGTGTTAGAGCACGAAAGACCAAGAGTTTTAGCATAAGCCCATGAAGGAATACTAGGAGGGAATTATGCAGGCAAAGATACCGTGCAGAAGGTATTGCACGCAGGACTATGGTGGCCAATGATTCATAGAGACTCGAAGGAGTACTGTCAAAAATGTGATGTCTGTCAAAGGGTAGGCAAACCCAACAGAAGGGACGAGATGCCATTACAACCATAAGTAACACTCCAAGCATTTGATAAATGGGCAATAGATTTTGTGGGACCAATCAACCCACCAACAAAAATAACATGAGAAAGGTACATTATCACTGCGATGGAATACCTAACAAGATGGGCATAAGTTGCACTAGTGAAGGATTGCAGCGCAAAAACAACAGCACATTTTTATTTGAACAAGTAATCACTAGATTTGGGTGCCCAAGAATTTTAATGAGAAAACAAGGCATGCACTTCATAAAAATCACCATCAGCTCCATGATTGAAGATTTTGAATTCCATCATCATAAGATCACACCATATCACCCACAAGAAAACGACACTGTGGAAGCATTTAACAAAATCCTGGAGAATGCACTGACAAATATCTGTAACATCAATAGGGTCGACTGGGATCTCAAAGTACTAGCAGTATTATGGGCCTATAGGTCTACGTGCAAAAAATTGATAGGGTACACACCATTTAAACTAGTTTATGGCCAAGAAGCAGTGGTGCCATTAGAATTTCTAGTACCAAGCTTGTGCGTAGCAGCAATCACACAAATGAAAAAATGAGGTGTAGTACAGGAGAGACTGAACCAGTTAATGACTATGGAGGAAGATCGGATCTTAGCAGGATTCCACCAACAAGTTCAGAAAGCAAAAGATAAATCTTGGCACGATCAACACATCAATAAGAATACGTTCAAGGAAGGAGACCTAGTACTAATGTATGACAGCAAATCGTTTCATCACCAAGGAAAGCTTAGAATGCATTGGCTAGGACCGTACGAAGTAAAATCTATCATATATGGAGGAATTGTATAGTTGAGAGACTTATCAGGCGTAGAACTGGGAGGGGTGATTAATGGGATCAAACTAAATATCTACAAGGACAGTCGACCACCCACCGCGCAGTAAAAAAAAAAAAAAACAACAACAACAAGGAAAGAACTAAGGAGGGCACAGCGCGCCAGCGGTAGAAAGGTCACACAAATTTAGAAACACAACCTCGGTGAGGAGAAGGACAACGATCACATAAAAATGGAAACGAGCAGGAAAATGAAAGTCGAAAAAAACATGACGACATGACAGCATTGGGAGAAATTAAAGGACGGCAAGGACGGATGGGACGCCACATTAAACGCACTAACTGAAGATGGAAAGATAGAGTAATGGCAAGTATGAATCCACTGGAGATGCATTGAACCCATATTTAAGGTGCATTAAAACCCATAATGAAGGAAGTGTCATCGACAAGCTTCATGGAAAACCCATACAACACACGGACACGAACGAAAACAGTCTATTCATGGAAGAAGAGAAGACAGAGAGAAATAGAGGAAGAAAAGCATAGAGCGAGCTCACAAAGGTCACAGAGACCATTCAAAGCCAGCAAAAATTAGACATTCACTGCCATGGCACCTCCCAAGCAATCAGAAGCGAGCCAGAACGCCTGAAAAACTAGAGTTCAGACTAGGTCACGCGGTTAGGCAGAAGAAGGTGAACAGCAACCGTCGGAGATCGTCAACATCAATGAAATCCCATCCCCAGAGACAGCATTGATGCACTCGACACCCATACTAGAATAAATCCAACAGCCAACACCGGAGGGCATGAATACAGACATACTAGCAGAAGTACAGGAGTCACAGAACCAAAAAGCAGAAACCCTGAAGGAGGTACAACCAAAAAACATCGGACCAGTTTTGGAAGGAAATGGAACGAAGCCGAATCAGGACACAGTAATCGAGCCTGGCAAGTCTCAAACGACCATATCAGACCACCCACCGGAGGGAGCAGTCGAGGATATCATGGGCTAGCCAGAATGGTATACTGAGGAACAACTAGAAGCCGCTAGAACTTCAAGCCAGCCACCACAGTAGCAGAAAGACAGGAGACAGATACCCAGATCACCTCGCAAGAAAGATGCAGTAGAAATTGTTCTACCACGCATACCAGATGGGGTACAGGCAGGACCAGAGCTACTGGGTCACATCGGGAAGCTCAAATACTCAGACCACAACATAGAAGACAAATACAAGTTCTCGGAACTTGCAAAAAGAGTATGCATGGAGACGGTGGGCACGAGTCGGTTTGTGGAACCACTCGATCAGACACTCCAATGGGAAACCAGATTGTAGATGATAGGAATTTTAGGTCTCGTGGACCTACCACATTTTAGCAGGGGTCAACACGCGACCGGATGTGTCAAAAATATGCTAGCAGTCACCCATGGTGGGGACTTCTGGTTGGACAAGTGTGTCTCAATAGACGTTGAGCTTATCGCAAAAATAATAGTGTTACCAATTCGAGGCATGGATCCCGCATTACCAAGGAAAAATCACTAGAAGAAGAGATGAAGAAGAAGTATGGAACCGACAGGGGGACAAGAGGGATCATTATCAAGAGGATCAATGACGCATCCGCACAATTGGGCATGAAACTCTTAGCATGCAAGCTACTAAGAAAATTCTGCAGGGAGGAAGTCCCAGCTGGGGTTGTTGCAGTTGCATCTCAGTGCATAGAAGTCACCTCAATGAGGTGGGAATTGTACCTCTTGAACCTATTCCTGGATGATTGCAAGGATGCGCAGGATCTAGGAATGGAGTTCCACTATTCATGGTTGATCACACTATTAGCCTTCATGGGATGGAGAGATCCAATGTACATAGTTTTTGGCACTAGACCCAAACCAAATCAAGGGGAAATATATTTGTTTCTCAGATCTAGGCTAGAGACGAGGAGAAAAAAGGTGAATGAGTCTATCTTTGAGGGATATCTACGTGACCTACAAGAAGCCATCTCTACGGTGTGGAGAATAACACCAAAACTTTTCGCGCGATATGCGGACATCACCAATTTCCAGGCCATGCGACATGCAATGTGGATACAGACGAGGAAGGATCCGGCTAAATAGTGGTTGCAGATGTGCTACTGTATCACAGAGGGTGACATCAACTGTAACACCATGTTTCCCCCAGTCTATAAATTTAACTATATGGGTTGAGGAACTATGGAAAACTTAAAAGTTTGAATGTTTGATTTGATGGACCTTGTGTAGAAGGTCGATGAAATGTAAATTTTGATTATTTTTAAAAGAAAATGGTTATGTGTTGCATGAATACTGAAAGAAGGGATGTGCTAAGAGGGAGACCATGAAATGTTGTGAAAGGTGGTGGAGGGGACCTGGAAAGGTTGTGTTAACCTCCACCGAACCAGTACCATGCTGGAATTAATTTGCTCAGATCATAACAACCCTCTGACCAGGAATGAATTCTCGTCAGGTTGGTAGGTGGGAAGGCTTCCTAAAGAGTTAATGAGGGATGGGGTACATTGCCCATCGGCAAGGCCTCCGAACCTGACCACGGACTGGGAAATTTGAACCACATGAAATCTTGCTGAGGGAGGCAAGAAAGTAAGTGTGGTGGACAGAGGGAGACCTATGAAGCAAAAAATGTAGAGACAAGAGATGAAACTCTCAGGTACGAGGAAGGACTGAAGGAGGAATAGTGAGTTTTGATCACATAAATTATAGATTGAACCAGGAGAAGGAGAGTAACCTCCTTCCTTATCTATTTTTTGTATTGGGAGAAGGAGAGTAACCTTCATCCCTAAATTTCATTGAGCTGGAAGTAAGAGATTGAATCTCAAAGAATCATGGCTTAAGCTCGGGGGTGGCCAGTGATAAATCCATTGGGAGTGACTGAGCCTATGGTTGGGTGGAAATGACCACCCCTTTCAGCAGTTGCATCACACTCTATGGTTCTGATAAATTTTTTCTTGCCTTATGTTTTGAATTGTAAATAATGGATGCATGCAAGTATTTACATGTCTATAAAGGTTTCCTTCTCTGTATTTAATGATTAAGTTACGAGTATGTGTTTGTTTCCTTGAGAACCTATAATTCTGCTTGGATTTCCATACGCACTAGTTTAATCACTCGAAGGCACTTTCCCCATGAATTTACATCGTCGTTCCAGAGTTGAAGCAAGCCTCTAGGCATATTTACCGATTTGGTAACCTCACAAGTTACCTTGCCTTGATTCAGAGATTAAATCTTTGTGAGTCAGGAAGGTGTTCCCTTCAGACCAGTAGTCTAGGAGACTCTGAACTTGTGCTTATTTCCTTAACCAAAACCTGACTAAGAGAGGGGATCATAACCCCATAGTTTTATGAATATCCACATGACCTGGGTCTAGGAACTTTGTAGCTTGATGCTCTGAGATGTCAAGTTGTACGAAGGTCAAGTTAAACCCCACAATTGATATACATCGTTGATATATGAACATGATCGAGGGTGGGGAATCACTGTGGAACGCAAAGGTGAAAATAGTAGATGGGATAGTTCGTAGCCCACAATTCACCCTTTCCATTGATCTCAATGGGTTGGAGGATCAACAATCCCAGTTAGACTAGAATCAAGCGAACACTTTCCAGATTGCGGAGGTCGAACTCCCTGGTAAAGAACCTGCATGTTGGGACCCTGCAATTCATGTGAACCGTCGATCATCGTTGACCTTCGACTTGAGTTTGAAGCGATCCCTGAAATGTAAGGAGCACATGGGATGGTGAAAACCTTCAAAGAGATCAAGCTCAGAAGAGATAGCGCTTTCAAGATCGCAAACGAAATCCAGGAGACGGGCCCATAGGAGGAGCAAAGGTCGAATGCTTTGATCACTTAGAAAACCTTCTAAGTCGGAGTAAGTCATAAGCCTAGGAGGAGGAGCGATAGTGGCCGTTGGATCACATCTCAAAGGTTTGATAGCCTTCTTATCTAAACAAGGTACACAAACCTTAGTACCTTGCACACGCAGGAGAAGAGGACTTACCAAAGTTCTGAAGTCCCGAAGTAGTTTGGGACCATCCATCATCAAGAGGGACACATGGCGACGGATCATGGACTCCAGAGAAATCTGTTTGAGAGGAGGCAAGTTTGAAACTTGAGATTCCTGAAGCATGGAAAGTCGAAGGGCCGGAGAAAATCTGGACTGTTGGATCCAGAAGGACGCGTGTCGACAGTTCAAAAGATCCAAAGGAAGGAGAAGGTCAAAGTGTTGAAACACCCAAAGAGTGAACCTGGACGGAAAAATCTAAGGGAGACGTGGCATGAATCTGTGAACTCTGGGTAAAGTCCTGAAGTGAATTCATAGCCGTTGGATTCGGAGGACACATGATGCAAATCTATGAGCTCCAGGTGAAGACCTGAAGTAATCCTCGATCGTCAGACTAGGAGGACACACGTCAAAGGATTGTAGCCTTCGGATAAAATTCATTGGGAAAAAGGTCTGTGATTTGACATCTTACAAGTCTGAAACCTGAAGGAGATCTTGATTGTCGATCGAGAAGAGGGTTGGAGGATCGTTGATCGAGCAGGATAGGTGTCTTCAGATCGTCAGCTCTGGAATTTTGAAGTACTGAAGAAGCAGGGTTTGAGATTTCAAAACCAAAATGTTCAGAATTGCGAAGAGATCACAGTCGTTGATATAGGAGGGACAGATCTAGTTCGTAGATTTGGGATGCATAGATCTGAACCATTGATTCATAAAGTATCGTCAAGATCACGAGAATAATGATCCCATAGCATTGTGGGGATGGGAGTTGCGCAAAGTTTAAAATATAGAGGGTGGGTCACAATTCAAACTGTGGTTTTGTTAGGAGGACATATGGAGACTTGAGGAGGATTGCGGGCCCAAAAGTAGTTTGACCCAAAACCGCTTATGGTTGGGCCTGCAATCACATGGTCAATGCCAAGGTCACATCTGAGGAGAGGCCAAGAGAAAAGGGGCTAACGCCAACTCTGAGCCTTCGCTGAAGTATGAAGGAGAAGGTCACGGGTATCATAAGACCTTCCACAGAGGCCAAAAGGGCCTGTGACTTATTTATAGGTCAGACTGTCATGGTCTCAAAGTTGTGTTTGATTTAGACTCGGAGAATCTTGAACGGAGGCTCGGGCTGAGTCCTGGACTTTCCAAATTAGAACCCGTAGAGAGTAAGAGGATTTATTCCTATAAGGAGGACGAAATTTAATATGTTGTTATTTTCCTTTGTCCCATCATGGGTGTGTGACAAATTGGTATCAAATCATGGTTACAACACTTGGCCTGCTTGGGCTCATGGACGAGTCGCTTAAAAAACTCTATTTGGAATACTTTTAAAAGAATGACACTCTACCTTACCTCTTTCTTAAAAATTCTGATTAAAAATGTTATTAAAGAAAAGAATGAAACTTTCTACTGTATGTATGCATTTAAGAAATTGAATCGTGTATTGTTCATGAACTAATAAAATGTTAGCCAACAATAAGTGTTTTTTTCAACACTCGAGCAGTCAGTAAATCAAGGGAAAACTCCAATACTAAATTAGGATGGTGACGTTTCATGAATTGGGGGATGGCTCCCATAATAGTGATGAAGAATCTGATGAAAGGAGGGCAGTGGAAATCCCTCCAGATCTGGCTGAAACTGTAAGGAGCCTTAAGGTTGAATTACAGAGTTGCAAGGTTGAAAACGAGAGATTGATAAAGGAGAAAGAAAAACAGACAGAAATTAACGCGGTCTTGCTTCAGAGTTTATTCGACATACAGAGGCAACTACATCATGAGCCTGCAACTAGTCATGTAGACCGACGACATAAAAAGAGAATTCAAAGTCCACCTGAGATCCAAAAACATGACTCCGTAAGTGACCACACTGGGAAAAGTTCCTCGAAGAAGCCCCATCCTGGAGGCAGGGGACACTCATTGGTGGAGTCCTCTAGAAATGAAGCTAGTAACTCTGAAGGATCTTCTGGTAGTAGATCCAGCTCACATTCTCGAAGGAAAGGAAAGAAGCGAAAGTGTTCAAAAAATCATGATCCTGAAGAATTCAAGAGATCCAAACCACCCTCTTTCGATGGAGAGATTAAGAAGGGAGAAGAGGTTGATGTTTGGCTGCTTGGTTTAAAGAAATACTTCAGAGTCCATGACTACTCTGAAAACTTGAAGGCTCAAATATCCATCTTCAACCTGAATGGGAAGGTTTCCATTTAGTGGGAAGACCTTAGGAATGTGAAAGGAGTCCATGAGAAGGACTTGTCATGGAAACAGTTCAATAAATACTTCAGGAATCATTATCTATCAGATAAATATATGGATGGGAATACATAGGAGTTCTATGAACTCAGGCTGGGGCAGCTCATCATAGACGAATTTGTCAATAAATTTCTTGAACTACTAAGGTATGTACCCTACATAAAAGATGAAAAAGTAAAAATGCAGTGGTTCATTAGTGGGTTACCTTAGATCTACCGGGATAGGATTGAGTTTGATGAACCAAATACCTTAGAAGAAACTATCTGGAAGGCGAGGTATTGTTATGAACAGTTTGGGAGTAAGACAAGACCTCGTGAGGACTGGAAGACTAGGAGTAGTTTGGGATTCTAGAAGAAATTTTTTAAATCCTCAAGATTCAAGAAATATGGAAAATATTCTAGAAGGAGCCTTCCTACTAGAAGTGTATATCAACAAAATTTCCCCTCTCAAAGTGGAAATAAACCTTTTAATATATCCCCATGAAAGATTGATAACCTAAATAAGGAACCCTTAAAATGTTGGGGTTGTGGAGAGGATCATAAATTGAGGGACTTCCCACACAGACAACAGAAGAGTAAGAAGGTCTACAATATCCAAGAAACTACCACCATCAATGATGTGGCTAGGAGCATGTCATGAATCTATGCAGCCTTGGACAATAATCAAGTCGACCACCAAGCTTTAGTAGTGGAGCTGGAAGGTATGATCACCAACCATCTAGTTTCTATTTTAATAGAACCAGGCTCTAATTTGAGTTATGTGGCCCCTCAAACTGTTGATAAGTGTAAATTGCAACCAATTAGACATGTTAAACCATGGTTTGTGAAATTATCCACTGGGACCAAATGAAAATTGGCAGAGGTCATACCAGGTTGTCAATTCATCATAGGTGGATTTCCCACCCAAGCGAACCTTAACATACATCTCCTGGGATCTTATGACTTGTTGATTAGTATGGATTGGTTGGTTTCTTACAAAACTAAATTGGACTCTTATCATAAAACTTTAGAATGTGTAAATGAAGAAGGAAGAAAGACGACCCTCCAAGGGGGAAACCTCCTTTTACCCCACATAAATGTTCAAGTACAAGATGATTCCAAATGAAAATGCCTCCTTGGTATATATAGGAGACTAGGAGGTATAATTACAACTAATGGAATAAATCCGACATAAATAAAATAAAATTACTAATGTAATATGCCCCAATTAAGGGGTAATGAGCCAATATTAGGGATAAACATGCCCCTTCCCTTGAGACAAGTGTTTTCCACAATGCTTGAGTAACTTTGGATGCTTCTATATAAAAGAATCATCTTCCCAAGTGGAATCTTCAGCCGGTAGTTTCCTCCATTTAATGAGATACTCTAAAATGGATCTATTCCTAAGCTGGCGAATTCTTGTGTCAGTGATGGCTTCAGTCTCCAATATGATTTTTCCTTCCTCATCAAGTTCTGGAAATATAGTTTGAATTGGGATCTTCTCACCTATAACCTTATTTAAGCATGAAACTTGGAAAACTAGGTGTACTTGTGAAGATGCAGGCAACTCCAATTTGTATGTCATAGTACCAATCTTTTGCAACACCTTATAAGGGCCATAGTACTTTGGTGATAATTTATTATCCTTCCTGGATTTCTTGAGGGACATCTGTTTGTATGGTTGTAGTCTTAAAAACACCCAATCCCCTACTTCAAAACTTATTTCACTATGATGTTGATCTGCTTGT
>SNQJ01S0156825.1:22249-37721 GCA_010110895.2 Picea sitchensis
AACCCAAAAAGTGCTTCAACGATACAATTTTCCTCCTTTACGCAATGATACAATTTTCCTCCTTTGGTACAAGATGGAAGCTAAGTAGTATGGATATATATCTCAATTAGAATAACATGGTTATAGAATCTCATCTCTTTAGTGAAAGACTCAATATAACCATCATAAACTAGAGGACAACTTAGGTCAAAGGGAGTGAGTTTTGGGGTTATGATGGGGTTGCAAAAATTAGAGCATCCACGGAAACAATCTTAAGCTAAAAAACACTTTCTTTAACATCATTCTTGTATAAAAAGGTATCAAGATGTATTGAATTAGCTAATGAGAAGTGTGAACCAGTCTTTAGCAAAATACAAGTCAAAACCTAGAATCATGCCATGGACTCCTCAAAATATGAGATCAAACCCTCCAAGTGCCACAACCTCTCCAAGAAAATCACTACAACCCAAAACTAAAAAAAATGAAGATGAAGCTCCAATGAAGATCCTAGATGGATCCTCCTCCTTGTCTAGCTAGGGTGGATATTGAACCACCCAAACTATACTTGCGGTGGAAGGGTTTTCTCAAAACCCCAAAGAAAACGTTGGCTACAAGAGAAATTAATAAGATATCAAATCATAATACCAAAGTGAGGCTCTACCCCTCATTTTATCGTTTTTCCATGCCTTCTAGAACTTTTCCTTTTTTTACCAAATCAAATGTAACTTCTAGAATTTCCCCATTTTTAATAAATCAAATATAACATTTATTTTCCCTCCAATTTTCACTTTAAGATTAAAATTCACTTTAATAATGGTTAAGTAACTTATTAATCTAAATTTATTTTACTTCTCTAATGTCACTTTAAAAACATCACATATCCTAACTAAGTGACATTAAATGACCCCCCTTTTTACACATTTTTCTCCACTGACAAGCCATAGAAATCCCTTCTACTACAAAGTAGGGGAACCCAAAAATGGGGACATGAAATTAATATATTAGACAACTAGATATTGCTTTAATAGATAGGATGGATTTCTTATTAAAAATAACTATGAAAATAAATGACAAGAATAATTTAGCACAAATAGTAATAATACGCAACTACACTTGAATAGGATACTATCCAATGTGTCATAGGTCCTGTTGACACTCAGAACTGAAATGGGCTGCAACAAATCAATCCCGAGGCAACCTCGAACCACTTTGGATTGGAATGCTGCCCTCCCCCAACCCGAGAGGGATCTCTCGAAAAATGTCACAAAATAAGTTGAAATAAGCGTGAAACGGTGGGCAGATTTATGGGTAAAATATGGTCTTGGATTTTTGGAGTTTGGGTGTTAAACTAGGAAAAAGGTCCATTGGGCATGGAGTCAAATGAAAACTGAAGAAAAGAGATAATAGCAGAGATTAAATAACTTGCAGAAAGTGAGGCAAAGTAGGTCTATCTTTCAGCGCTTTGATAAATCATGATGCGGTAGGGGAAAGAAAAAGGAAAGGCCGACGTAGCAAATGATACATGTAGAGTTCTAGAAATGCAGATGGATCTTACATAGCTGATAGCTGGTGCAGAGGAAAGGCAATAAACAATCACAGAAAACCCAAATCCTTTCGTTATAGTAGTGGTTGTACTAAAGTATAATGAAACCCATCGGTTAGAAGAAAACGAAATGTAATGCAGTTGTGATGGATTAAGGAAGACGTAAAGCTATGGTAAAGACAATATCAACTGTGAGTAAAGAACACATAAATGCAGTCCAAACAGATTTAACACAACTGAAGAGAAGAAAAACATGCTGAAAGAAATCGACTGTGATGAATCTCACAGTCGCAAGCAAAAATCATCTTTATTACTCCAGTCTGGTTTACAAAAACTCAATCATTACAATGAAACTCTCTTCGAAAAAAGTTTTTTTTCAGTCTTGCGCTCATGCGCCCCCCTCACGGCTCTGTTACATCAATCTTTTAAAAAGAAAAAATAAAACTCTTTGTCTTCCTGGAATCTGAAGCGTTTCCTTTCATGGCATTCTGCAACTGCCAGGCGCATCTGCCAGCTCTTGAGACCGTTACTAATCGTCTGATAACTCGTCATTCCTTCCTTGACACTTGGAAGCTGCGGTTTTGCTTTCTAATTTACAGTGTCCTCCACTTCTGGATAGCATTAATTGTTATTCCACAGATCCAGGGGCACTGTGTGCTCTCTTACGATCCACTTTCTTCTTTGCTGTCGTATTTACAGTATGCCGTAGAAGCGCTGCTTTTTATATAGGCTTTGGTCGGTGTCGATGTCTCTCAATGCGTTTAATTTCTGGAAGATGCTTAAACCGTTCCTTTACATCAATCTAGATAGTCGTGCCTTTTACGCTCTCTGGAGAGAAGCACTCCTAACTGCTCTGATGCTTTAGCTTTCCACAGGCGAATATTAGTGTCACCACTTCCCGAGAGAACATATGTTGCATCACCGCTAAATTTCACACAAAACACCCTTTGCATTCGTTTCGTATGGTAGATTTCTTTGCTGTGACCTGCATTATAGGGGAATATTCTCACTGTTCTATCATAAGATCCAGTGACAAACTCCCGACCAGATGGAGAATAATCAATATCCATCACAGCGAAAACATGGTCTTGGTGCACACAAGTTGAAATATTCATTCTCCTCATATCATAGCTATAGCAGTTACAATCTTCATTCGCTGCAGTGAAATTCATAGGTTCTCTTGGATTCCATGCAATGGCATTATTCCTTGTCTGCATTATTAGCTTGTTCAAAGGTGATGCCATTCGAAGGTCATATAGAACAATACTGCGATCACTGGCAGTTGTTGCAAATATATCTTTCTCTACAGGATTAAACCGTATAGAAAATGATAGTATCAGACCCCCAAGCAAAACTGTTGATCGGTTCTGACCTGTCATGATCCCAAATGTCAACTTGAGCACCACCAGTTGCAAACATATTACTATCCCACTGGTAATCTACGGCCCAGNTAGTTATGGGAAAAAGGCCCGTGAGATGTCATTAACCCGAAGCCAACGTTGTCATTTAACTTTTGACATCTAGATGCCAAGAACTCGTTCAATGAAACAGCGCTTTGATCTGGACGCCACTTCACTTGCCATGATAACTCGCCCACTGTAGGTTACGTAGAAACGGCCAGGATGGAGTCCATTGCGATCCAATGTTGCTCCAAGATAGCAACCATCGGTGATAAACGACTCTGCTTGCCGAGTCAAGGCTGAAAGCTTTGGACTGTTGGTCGAGAGAAACGTATTAAAACGGCCCTTGACAGTATTGTTAGTCCTGCCAGGGGGCGCATGCGGGGATTTCTGAGCAGCGTGCAGTTAGCATGTGGCGTGGTAGGAATATTAGAGATGGCGGGGACCTATAATATTCATATACACATGCAAGCTGTTTCCGACAGTAGTGAGGAACTTAACGCTCGGGCTGGCGAGCGAAGCTGGACAAATCGGCGCCATAATCGCTCAGCTGGTGGTGGTGATGATAACTGTAAATCCGTCCCTGCCATTTGCAATAATAGGCGTTTCAGGTATTGTAGGAGGGTTTCTGGCTTCCCGAGACTTTGCATTGCCCTCTGAATCTTTTTCTGCAACTCTGCAGAATCTTTCTCCTTTGACATTTGACGAAGAGATAGATATACTTTCATTTCCTGCTGTAACCTTTGTTTTTGAGATAAGATACGCTCTAAGACTTTAATGTCTATAGAACCGAAAGCTGCGAACATTAAAATCCAATGTTGAGTTCTTTCATCCACAGGGAGTTGGACTGGAAACAAGTCTTCTACAAAGATAAGCTCCATTCCAGGCGGCCTGAACTCCTTGCAGTCCTTGTCATAACAAACCCTTATAATTTTACTTGGAATCCATTCAAATTGTTCACTGGGTGCAATAATGCCTTCAGTGCACTTCATACCAACTTCTGAAGGGTATCCTTTCTTACAGAAAGCTTCTTGTCATGTAACCGCTCTGCAACAAGCTTAATAACTTCAGAAGGCACGCATCTAGGGTTGGAATTTGCCAGATCACATATGCCATTCACAACATGCATTCTCACTTTATCATCAAAGTCTAGAAGTCGACCTTTAAGCCGAGACAGAATTTCAGATGCTTCAGTTCCAAAAGGGTTTGCCAAAAAACACTCCTTTGCACACTCCACAGCAGCCAGCCTTACTTCAACAGTCTTGTCAGATAATCTCTTCAAGAACTCAGCGAATAGTTGATGATATTCATGTGCAACATGCTGCCCAGGTAATGCAAACAACCTGCGTTCAACCGAACATCCACCTGGTCTGTCAGTAATTCTTGGGTTAAATTCGGAATTACAACCAAGAGCATCTGAGGAGCACATTGATAAATTTCAAAAATAATCTTATGATAATCTTCTTGCAGATCACTTCTAGTAGTCTTGTCCTCAACATAATTGAAGTTAAAAATCGTTGAACAAAGGGCTCCAGTTTTTCAGCACAATGTTGAACCACAGATATCGCAAGCTTACGTGCAACAGGAGATACATTCCTACTATCTTTCAAAAGGTTGTGAAGAATCACATCCAATAGTGTTTGTGAGATATCGCCCCTTTCTTCCAAAATCAATTCCATTATTGCTGTCATATTCTGTAAAACACTTGACGGGTGATCTTCTCTCACCACAGCAAAGAAAACCTGGAACATTTCCAAAACTAGATCTTCACAATCTATGTCCAACCTTATGACGCAACACCTCATTTTTGTGATTGTCTCCAGTATGCTAACCCTCCTTGCAAAGTAAGGGCCTTCCGTCGCATCCAATTCTTCAAAAGTACTGACAAAAGCTTGAAAATGTTCTTCAACACATCATCACTGTAATGTGGATTAGGTGCCAATATTCGCATCAATTCACTGAAACATGCAGACACAAGAAGTCTCACATCTTTGTCCTTATGCCGAAGAAATGTAGCCTGAACAAGAACGTCATTTATAGGTCCAAGTACAGATCTAAGAGTTGGAGACTGGTTCACCTCAGACAGAGAGCTCGCTGCTTGCTTGGGCAGCACAGTCAATTTTGATATCTGTTACAACAGGTCCCCCTACGAATACCTTGGTTTTGGGCCCAAGGACCATTCCTTCACTCAATGCATATGGCTGAGCCAAGTCTAGTGCATTCAAATATAAAAACACAAGCCAGGGTTGCAACAAGATGAGACATCCCTTTAGGGTTCAATGCCTTAGAAAGACATGGGTTTTGGGTGGGAACAAATTAGGGTTAAGAGTAGTTGTGAGGATCCACCCTAAATATGCCACCATTATCATCATAAGAATCTGATATGATTCATCATCATCTTAAATTAAATTCAAATCATTATAATTATAATCATCCTATTTAGATTCATCATCTTATTCCGAAAAGCGAGAAGGAAGAAAGAATAGAAAAGGACATAAAAGAAAAAGCAGTGTACCTTAAATCATATTCATAATTATCATTGATATATGAAGATCTATTATCAACATTTTTATCCAAAAGGAGAAGGAAAAAGAGAAGGGAAGAGATGGATAGATATATTTCTATGACCTAGATAAAAGAAATTGATAGATACTTCAAGCTAATGAAATGAAAATGTGAACAACAAGAGATGATATGCCAAACCCAATGATCACCATAAGCCTCTCTTTTTTGAATAAATAGGTAGGGGGAATAGAAGCACTAGTCGAGGTTAATATTAGATGATAATATGAGGGTATGTATCCCTACTCCCATATCATTAATGGGAATATCAGTGCCAATTTTGAGATATTTGCATGCAAAATTGACTAGAAGCATGCACCCATTGTTGGATTGAAATCCTTTCATGCCCCCTTAATTCATGTATTGATTCAACCTCCCACATCTTTATTTACTAACTATACCTAAATAATAATGAAGGTTGAATTTGGTGTGATTAGAGGGGAGTTTTACCTGCTAATATAGGTCTCAATCTAATTTTCATAGTCTTGTACCCTCCCATAGTCTTTTATTTCATACCTAAATTTTCCCTCCCTTTGATCGGCCTCTCATATGTTAGGGCCAACCTTTTGGGGTTTTGAATCTAAAATTAGGTGTCAAGGGCTACCATTTCTCACCATTTCGCAACCATTTTCTTATTTCAACCTAAAGACCGACTAATGTAAGAAAAATAGCTATGCCAACACCTTATTATACTATAGGGATCTAAGCTATTATATAAATATTATGCCTACCATTATGTATTAATTAATGTTCATCTCACTCATATCATTATGTATTAATATATTTATAAATAATAGATACCTTACCTTCCTATATTTATTCATAGTCTTGTATTTCCTTACCATAGTTTCTTTAATACCAAAAGACCCTTGGTTGTGTTGACGCTCTGTAAATTCCCAGAGGTTGTCAGGAGGTAGAATAAATTTAGTAGAGGTAACTTTATCCAACCACTTCGAAACTGGGATCTAGCCCTACAAGTTTCAGAGAGGGATCTCTCTGTAAGATTCAGATATGTTCAGGTTTTAAATATTAGGCTAGTTAAATTAATAAGACTTATGTTGTTTTGTTTTATAAATATGGCTGAAATATTTGTCACACATCCATTGGGATATGGGGTCTCTGTTATGGGTTGAGATCAGAGAACAGATTTTATAAGGTTTCTTCACAGGGCAAGGTAATGCAAATGTTGGATCCTTTAGAATTAAAGCGATGGAAAGGCAGAAAAGGTGAGACAAAAAATCACAACAAAGAAGCATTTAAGAATTTCTTTGTCACAATATCATAAGAATAACATTCATATATTTAAACGCCAGAAATAGAGTATACGAAGATAAATTCTGCACTTAACCTTCTTTTAAATGATCAGAGACTGAAAACGGATTGGTAATGAAGTAAGGAAAACATTGAACAATGAGAAATAATATCACCAACATCAACACGCAGGAATCCTATGAATCATCCTTATATTATTTGTAGATCTCTTCAAAATGATTGCAGATTACAGCTTGCTCAGGTGTAAAGATAAACCCTCAATGCTTCGAAGTCTGAAGTATTTACAGAAAAATCACAATTTGGTCTTGTCATTAATGATCAGGACGTGGTAGGATCAAAATCTATCTAACTAAATAACAAAATACATAAATGTAGGAAATGCTAATGATTTGTCGAATTATTTATGCTGATTTCTGGGAAGGTTGTTGGTGAGTCATCAACTTGACTTTAGCTGCTTCGTGTGTTGATTTGGACATCCACCTCATCATTACATGATCAGATTGCATGGGTCAACCCATCTCTTTTGACTGGGGATGGTGATTTTGAGTAACCTTCAGTAAAATTCATCCATCTATGTGTATTTGGCGAAGGTGGGCTTGGTGATGAAGATATAATTGATCTCATGTTGGATGTTGAGGTCCAACTGCAGAGTCTCCAAAAATGCTTTACCAGTGATACTGCCTTGTATCTCTGCAACCTTAGAACCATTCTTTGCCACTGTGACGATCTTCAGTTTGTAGTCTGAGAGGGTAATTAACTTATCATTGATCACAAGTAACCATGGTAGCCCCTTCTTATGTAGTAAATCCATTTTGTTGAAAAACCTTTGAACTCCAATGTACATTGCTTGGGACCTTTCATCCAGTTGCAGCATTAATCCCCTCTTGGTCAAAACTTTCTTGACCTCAATGATAGTTTATTTTCTATCCTCAATCTCCAAGGCCTCTAGCTCTTCTCTTGTTTTGGAATTCAAGAATCTGATAATTTTGTTTGCCTCAATAGGCATTTCTACTAGTTCTCCTCTGATCTTATCAATGGCTTGTTTGCTCCTTCTCCTGCAGCTCTGTTGTTGTAGATGAAGGAACCTATTTGGCCTTTGATTCTGAGTTGTTGTTTCTTTTTAAAGGCCACGAAATGAATGTCATCATAGTTGATCATTTTTATGATATACTTCAGGGCGAATATTCTAATGGGTAGATATTTGGGAAGTTTATAAGGTGGGAGATCATAGTCGTAAAATCTGATTTCTATGTGATCCTGGTAGAGGTACCAGTCTCATGTATTGGCAAGGTGTGACAGGTGCAGAAGCATCTGAACCTCTTCATTAATCCTAGGTTCTTTTCATCTACTCAACATGCTTACCACTGGGTGGTAAAACTGGTCGACGAACTTCTTAAAACTGAATTCTGACGAGTTCTTTCTCAACAAAGATGTCCAGGATGTGACAGGTTGCGGATGGTCATCTTAGTCTAGTTTATGCATGGAGAATGAGAAATTTTCTGCTAGGAAAATAAGGAACATGTATGTTAATATGGAAGTATATCGGAACATGACTTCTGTGGGAAACTTGAAAAGTTGTCCGTGAATGTTATCAGCCAAAAACTGGCTAAAATTGAACTGGGTGGTGGCATTCTCTTCGGTGGATAAAATGGACAAGAAACCCAAGATGGGTTTGTCCACCCACTCATCTGAATAATACCCAAGAAGACAACACAGGGAGAAAATGACTTGATTACATTTCGCTGAGAACATGGAGGAATGGTAGGGGGGATTTTTCTTAGGGAATTGGGCACTCTCAGGGTCGAAAAGCTCAAATATTTGTGCTCTCTGGGGAAAAGACAACTTCAGATATATTTCGGTTAGAACTTCAATGGTAAAAGGGGAAAGGGATTCAGATCTAGGGATTTTCATCATTTGGTCAATGGTTTCAAGTGTAATGGTTAAAAGGGTCTCTCTAGATGATGAAATGATGGCTCTCTGGTTGAGAAGATATTACGTCTGGCACTTGAGGGAAAACTCAGGGAAATGGTGAATTTGGGGGAAAATATACAGTGGGAGATTTGACTCCCAGAGCCCAATCTCGTCACTTTAGTCCATGAAGGTGTCTCTAAGCCAAAAATGCAATTCGAAGAAATTGAATTTGCACTTTGGATCTGCAATAAAATAATCTTTATCAGCCAGAGGGATCTGATCAAGGTCGACATGAGGCAAGAGGAATGGATTCTCTTTGATCTTCATCTATTTAGACTTCAGCGCCATCGATCCAGCTGATACCTGCAAATTTGAAAAAGATTGGTGCTCACTGTAAGTATCAGGCATGAATGGTGGTCGCAGATGGAAAAGAAAAGAGGATGATGGTTTCTACGGTGTTTGGACTGTGAACAGTAGCAAAATGGTGAGAAACGAGATTAATTGGATGAATGGGTGTCCGTTGGGGAGCGGAGGATAGGTTAGCACGCTAATGGACATTTTTTCCCACATTGATTCGCCAACGGATATCTAGGGGATGAGGTGGAGGGAAATAAAAGGGTGGTGGGTGTGTGAGGATGACGTGGATGATAGTGAGTGGGTGATAAGAAACTAGGATGTGACATGTGACAGGTGACTGGGGGGTGGTACATTGGCAGAGTAATGACACATGACTTACAAGCGGTGGTAGTGGAAAGTGATGTCAGCGGACAGAAGTGGTATGGAAATCCGCTTTGGTGGTTTACTCGGAGGGTGGGGTAGGTGGTAATTGTTTTAGAGCAAGGGGGGTCCGAGTTAACATAAACGCACCACATTAGGATGGCACCCACCAAGGAAAACCACCAACTCAAACCCCCCCCCCACTGTTAAAGGTAGAATGGTCGGGCCTTTTATTTTGAGAATCTGATGGTGCTAGTCAGTGGCTTAGGGCCTTCTCTTCTGGCTTCAACCATCTGATCATCGACACCCACACATAAACTGAAAATAAAAGGAACAGTTTGTACAATGAAATTGAATGACTAAAAACCTCATTGGGGTGGGACATAATGCTTGAGAATTCTACCATTTACAGGTCCTCTTGGCAGGTCTGCTTCATCACTGTCCTTGAGAAAAAATGTGTTATTTCCTCTGAATGCCTGAATGATGTAAGGGCCTTTCCACAAACTATTGAACTTTACATGTCTACCTTTATCCTCGTTTCTGGAATCCCACTTCAGTACTAAATCACCCAACTCAAAATCATCTTCTTTAGTTCTCTTGTCATAAATATTTTTGATACTTTCTTAGATTACTTGGGTTTTGTTAGACACGTCTTCTCTAGACTGATGTAAGTGGATCGTCTGATTTATTCTCCTTTGGGTATCATTTGGCTTTGCTTGCAATTCCTGCAACAATTTCATAACAGGGACTCCCAAAGAAGAAGGGAAAACTGCCTCAGTGTCGTATACCAATTGGTATGGAGACATACCAATTGATCTTTTTGTGGTTAGTTGGTCAGCCTAGAGTGCATGGACTAACTTATTATGCCAGGACTTCTTGTTTTCCTGCAATGTCTTCTTAATGATATTCACCGGAATTTTGTTTGAGGACTCATCTAACCCATTTCCCTGAGGGTAATAGTTTGTGGAGTGCCCCAAATTAATGTGGTACTAGCTTCAAAAATATACAATCTTTTTGGATCTGAAGGACGTTGCATTGTCAGTGATGATTTTCCTAGGACATCCAAAACGAGATGAAATATTATTTTCCAAGAATTTAATGATGACAGAGTCAGTGGCTTGCATGCATGGTACCGCTTCAATCCACTTTGTGAAATAGTTTGTGGTTGTGAGGATCCACTTATGTTGGTCGGAAGAGGGTGGATAAATCTCACCAATAAATTCCAAACCCCATTACTAGAATGGAGCTTCTACTAAAATAGGTTTGATGGGTAGGGGAAAAAGTTTCCTTTTGCCTTCGAAGATTTGACACTTGTGGCAAGAGGTGACCTTTTTGTGTACATCTGCAAACAAGGTGGGCCAGTAAAAATCGGCTCTGAGGATCTTGTTAGCATTGGTTTTCCAACTGATATGCCTGCCACAATCACCTTCATGGAAATACTACAATACTTTGTCATCTTCATCCTTTAATAAGCAATTAAGTAAGATACCCCCAGGGCCTTTCCAGTAAAGGCTTTCATCTAGAATACAATATTTCAATGCTTTTAGTTTAAGAAATATAGCTTTGGTCTTAGTTAGACCAGAAGGAGATTGTAAATTATGAAGGAAAAAATGAGGTATGCGTACCAAGGAGAGTTTAAGAATACCTCTTTTACATTTGGAGTCGTCTTCTCTTCCTGCTCGTCAATTGCAACCAAAATGTTAATGTCTAAAGCATGAAAATTGGACTCGGCCATCAATTTGGCCAAACCCTGACCCTTGATCAGTTTAGTGGGTTTTATTTCTATATTGTATTCTAGAATGACAGCAATCCACTTGCCTCTCCTACCATCAGGATTATCCTGAGTCAAAATATCCTTCACCATTGCATTTGGAACATAAGCAATCGTGTGAGAATGGAGAATATAAACTCTAAAATATTTTATTGCTTTTACAAGGGCAAAATCATGTTTCTCCATTATATTATAGTTCAGGGCATCATCTCTCAACAACTTGGTGAAAAAGTCTATGGGTTTTTCATACCCTTCACTGTTTTTCTGCAATAGTATTGTTGCAATGGTGTGTTCAGATGCAAAAGAGAACAAATAGAAGTCTTGAGTGTAATCTAGATTGATCAAAACTGGGGCTTCTGTAAGTGTGTGTTTTACCTGCTCAAATGACTATTTAGATTCGGTGCTCCATCTTATTTTGGTGTCCTTTTTTAGCATATTTGTGATGTTCTTGAGGATTTCTGCCAAATTGGGTATGAATCTTCTCAGGAAATTTATTTTACCAATGAAAGATTGCAATTGTTTGATGTTCCTAGGGTGTTCTAGTTTCTAGATAGCTTTTATTCTGTTGGGGTCTATTTTAATTCCATATTTAGAGATTATATGCCCCAACATCTTTCCTTCTTCTAAACTGCAAAGGATTTTCTTGGGATTTAATGAAATCCCAAATTTTTTGCACTTCTCAAACACTCGTTTGAGATGTCGTAAATGTTCCTCGTCTGATTTGGAGTAGAAAGTAACATCATCCAAATATATGACTATAAACCTACCAAGCTCGTCCACAAAGGCAATATCCATTTCTCTTTGGAAAGTGGCACCAGAATTCATCAAACCAAAGGGAATTTTCACATACATAAATGTTCCCCAGGGTGTCGTGAAAGTTGTTTTCTCCTGGTCATCTGGGTGGACAAGAACTTGGTTATAGCTCAAAAAACCATCTAATGAGGAGATCCTACCTTCCCCAACTACCTTTTGTAAGATGTGGTCTATTTTAGGCAGAGGGTAGTTTACTTTGAGGGAAACCTTGTTCAGGTTTCAGAAATCATTGCAAATCCTGATTTCACACTTCTTCTTCCTGGTAGGAACCAGATTAGAAACCCATTTTGAAAATCTTAAGGGGACTATAATTTTGGCATCATACATTTTTTTAATCTCCTTTTCTATCAGGGGTAGTAACTTGGGATTGATCCTCCTAATTTTATGTCTGAAAGGTTTATGTTCTTATTTTATTGGAATTTTATGTTGTATGATACTAGTGTCGTAAGCCTTTAAATCTTCATAGCTCGAGGCAAAGGCATCTACGAATTATTTTCACAGATCGATGTATTTTTTCTTTTTCTCTGGAGATAAAGACTTGGATAATTTAATCATTTTGGGTTTTTCCTCTGTTCCTATATTGCACTCTTCGACCTCTCTCTCAATGGGTTCTATCTTAGGTTTTTTTGCTACATCGTTAAAATTGAACAGGTCTTCTAAAGGAACTAAACCTCTAGCTAAAACATTGTTTTTCAAATGAAAATCATCAGAGTCTTCATCATTTTCATTTATTTCATCTGATTCTACTTTATTTACACTACCATTTTCGAAAACTAATTTATTTACACTAGCATCATCATTTTCTGTATCTATATTTGTACATTCAAACTCATTCTTCGACTGCGGGAAGTCTTCAATTTTTTCATCGTTTCCAAATACCTGCCAGTATCGGATGTTGTCTGGAATAGTTGGTTTGCACTTCACCTCTATTGTGTATTGGTGATTTGGTTTGAAAGGTATTATGAATGTGGTTGTTGAAGTAGCCAGTCTATCTGCCAGTATGTTTTGGGCTCTGGGCATTACCTGCAAGTTGATTTCAGTGAAACATTCGAAAAAATCTAAAACAACATTTCTATAGGCTCTGAGCCTAGGATTCATAGTTGAATACTCACCTTTAATTTTATTGATGACAAGTTCAGAGTCACCTCTTACCATAATATTTTTGGTGTCAAACTTCTTCAATAACTTCAGGTCGAGTAGCAAGGCTTCGTACTCTACTATTTTTTTGGTGCACTAGAAATTTAGTTTATAAGAGTGGCTCTGTGAATACTTTGTTCTATGATTGTGTAACCAAACCCTAGCTCCAAATCCCTCTTTTCTCATAGCCCCATCAAAATCCATACTCCAGAGATCGGCTGGAAATTCATCACTTTCTACTATTACAGTGTTTCTTACCTTAGTATTTTATTTATCTTCTTCCAGGGCAGGTGCATCATCTTCCAACTGAGAAATTTGATTCTCCAATTCACCATCATTGTACCAAATGAATGAATCCATATCAGAGTGTGCAGAGTATAATGGGTAGTTGTGTGGTTTTTCCTGACTACTGACCATATACTTCATCGGAGTCTCTCTGTAATATCCCTGGGTCGTGCCCAATTGTAATATAAGTGAAAATGTACTTAAGCTAGTGAGTTGTTTTGATATCATTTTGTATACACATTTCATGGCATAGTGTGTGCATGTACTTTGCAGTGCAATGATGAATTGTGCACATTCCAGGATATCGTGTGCAGCATCTTAAGTGTGCACAATTGTGAGGCCAACAAGCCTTTGTGTATATGCTATGTTTTATAGGCTGGTGAACTAGTTATTATAAGCTAGGATGCTTATGTTTTGATTAGGCCGGAGAGCCTAGATGTTAAAGGCCAGTGTACCTATTTTTGTATATGTCTCATAATTAATATAAAATACATTATTGCGCGTAGACCGACCATGATAAAAGAGATGGGGGACTAAACTCCATTGGTTAGGGAAAGGGAGGGGCTAAGTTAAGGAAAGGATATAAGCTAGGGAGCTTAAGCCAAAAAGGAATATTATATTAATATTTCTTAAATATAAAGTATGGATAATTATTTTATCCTAAGTTCTAAAGTTGGGGACAAGTGGGCCAAAGTAGCTCCCAACATGAAAAGTGTCAAGTTGGGGACATGCATACATATTGTTGGGACTTAGTTCATTTCCTATCATCTTTTCTATCATCTTTCCATCATATTTCCATCATTGAGTCATCCAGTCAATCATCCATGAGTATTCACACCCATTGAGCTATCCTTTGTATCTCCATGACTGTACCTGAACCAGTATCCATAGCCATTTTTGTTAGTGTATCTGGTTATCTTGGGAGCTGGACTGAAGAAGCGGGTCGTCAGGCCCATGAGAAATCCTCTAGGTGAGAGCATTGTTGGGGATTGATTTCCTGAAGGTGTTGAACTACAACTACGGTGCTCTGAGACTTCCTATCCGGCCTGTTGTTGAAGCTCGGAAAGGAAGTGGGGAAACCGAAGGACTGTTGAGCAGAGAAGGGGCACACTTTATGGGTGGGACAAGCATGTGGGCAATGAGGGAATGTAGGTTGTTAGTTGAGTTGGCACCTGAGATGGAGTCTTTCCTATTGTCCATGAGCCTTTAGCCTAGTTAGGAATCCCTTTACCTGAGTGGAGTTTAGTCCCAGCTCAGGGGTGACACACTGTTGAGAGTGATGAACAGTGTGGTCTAAGGTTGGGAGGTTCGTGGAAGGTCTACACACAGTTGGTGATATTCTCAAAAAGATAAGTGTCAATTGTGTGATAAATTTACATGTTGCATTGTTATTTACGTGTTTATTTTTATGGGTTTATCCTATGCGTGATTATATATGTCTGTATGTTTATGGGTATTTCCTGTATATGTTGCATGTATATGTTTACTGTCATTTTAGTATGAATCTGTGTATTTACATAACGTATTTGTCTATTTACACTTTTATATATATAAGCTTCTATTAAGAACCAAATATCAATATAGCAGAGAAAAACCTCAAAAAAAGTACTCAATGCCTTGAAAAAGAGATAATTTCAGATAATAAACCTCTTCGAGGGGGCAACCTCCTTTTACCCCACTTAAATGTTCAAGTACAAGATGATTCAAAATGAAAATGTCTCCTTGTTATATATAGGAGACTAGGAGGTATAATTACAACTAATGGCTTAAAGCCGACATAAATAAAATAACATTACTAATATAATATGCCCCAATTAAGGGTTAATGAGCCAATATTAGGGCTTAACATGCCCCTCCCCTTGAGACAAGTGTTTTCCGCAATGCTTGAGTAACTCTGGATGCTTCTGTATAAAAGACTCATCTTCCCAAGTGGAATCTTTAGCCAGTATTTTCCTCCATTTAATGAGATACTCTAAAATGGATCTATTCCTCAACTGGTGAATTCTTGTGTCAGTGATGGCTTCAGTCTCCAATATGATTTTTCCTTCCTCGTCAAGTTCTGGCAATATAGTTTGAACTGGG
>SNQJ01S0156827.1:0-16327 GCA_010110895.2 Picea sitchensis
AAGTTGAAGAGGATAAGGTGAGGAGGTTAGGATGATCCCACTAAATCATGAAAGCGAGTAAGATCCAAACCATTTGGATGCCACCTCACCATAGAAGCTTCTTCTTCTAGAAGATTCGAGAAAACGCTCATTTTTCCCACGTGATGGAACTTTTGCACCCTAGCTATAGAGCAACCTGAGAACACCTCACACCCTGGCTATAGTGCAACCTGCAAGAATCGGTCATTCTCGCACCCTGCCTCTATAGCAACCTGCAAACTTCCCTTTTTATAAGGTTTTTACATAGGAAAAAGCAACTTCTTTTCTCAGGAAAAGTTCTTCTCCCTTCTCTCTTCAGGAACTCAGGCCATTGACCCCTCTGAAGGAAATAGATAGGTTTACATCATTAACGATCGTAGGGATGATGAAAATAATGTGTAACAATGGGGTAAGGAGTCAATCAACATGTGAAATCAAACATATGGGGTGAACAAGGTATAAAAACAACCAAAGGGTAAGACAATGTCTATGAGGAAAAATCAAAACCAAAAGTTTCGATTCGATTCCCCAGCGGAGTCGCCAGTTTCTGTTGAAGGAAAATCTTCCTGCGGATAGGTAGATCTCCTCAAAGAGCTAGACTCTTAACTCTAAGACAGAAAGTGCTTATCATGGTCACTGAATTCCTTTTAGGTCTACACAAACTAACGCATGAAGAGGAAGGAGGAAAGACATACCTTTTACCGTTGTTTTTCCCTACACGCTCCGAGTTGAACTTCAATCTTGAGCTCCTCGATAAGCCCTATAGACAAACAAAGTACAACCACTTCCTATTCTATCGAGATTAGTTCAAAGCAGACCTATCTATTTAGAGACAAATTCATGTAATGTCAAACACAAATTAGAAAGAAACAGGCCAAGCATATTACATTAATGAGGACAAAACGTTACTTACAGCCATAGATAGAATGTAGCAGTTTCATCAAGTTCTCCTTGCCTAACCCTTGCTCAAAAGTTCCACAATCAAAATGACAATAGCTTCGCTGATTACCCTCCACTTCACTGTGTGTTTCCTATAAGATCATAGGTTTCATTCTCCTCATCCCTTCTCCAAATGTCACTTATGAGATCATAAGTTTGGTATGATTCTTCATCTAGCTCCCCCTTTCACCATGAGAAAGATTGCTTATATAGCCTTGGAGAGGCTCAACCACTTGAGATATCATTGGGGTGAGTTGAGGATTTTCCTCCTTGAGTTAGGGATCTTCCCTAAGATCATGTATGGACTAGGGATTCGAATCCAACTACCTTCCAAGATTGAAAATATCTTTCCCCCATTCTTCTCAACAAACCAACTGCTGCCCAGAATAGGTAGCGCTCCCTCAAAAGGGCCATCAGAGTGTTATAGCACTCCCAAGTAGGCTTTAGGGGGGCACCAGCACTCCTGAGAGTATGAGAACTCCTTCAAAAGGGCTGATATAGTGTTATAACGCTCCCATATAGTGTATAGGGGAGTGCCAACACTCCTAAAAGAGGTATAGAGGAGTGCCAGCACTCCTAAAAGAGGTATAGGGGAGCGCTCTCCTCCAAAAACTCAGTTTTTTGGGTTCTTTCAGATGGAAAGAGGTTCATAAGCCTAGTTAACCATTCCTCCTCTTCCAAATCAAGTGTTTTATGTGTGTCAAGTGTCCTTCTCATGTTGTTATAGGCATGACATAGGCATCATGATAGTATGCTTTCCTTGACACTTGCGACACTTGTGAGCAAAATGTGACACTTGCGACACTTGTAATGACGACACTTGCGACACTATCGAAGTGATTAATTTCGATGTGTAACAAGAATGGAAAGGCATACCATATGATATCATGTCATGGCATGGCATGGCATGGTGAGGCAAGGCATGACATGGCATGGCATGGCATGGCATGGCAAGGCATGGCATGGCATGGCATGGCATGGAAAGGCATGGAATTACATGGCAAGGCAAGGCATGCAAAGGCAAGGCATGGCATGGGATGGAAAGGAAAGGTAGTGCATGGCATGGAAAGATAAGTCAATGCAAGGTATGGCATGTCAAGGCATGCAAAGGCAAGGCATGGCATGGCAAGGCAAGGCATAATATGGAAAGGTATGGTATGGAAAGACAAGGCATGGAAAGTGAATGCAAGGCATGGTATGGAGAGGAATGGCAAGGAAATCCATACCATACGATAGAAAGACATGACATGGCATGGCATGGAATGACAAGGAATGGCATGGCATGGAAAGGCAAGGCATGCAAAAGGAAAGGCATGGCATGGCATGCCAAGGCAAGACAATGCATGGAATGACAAGGAAAGAAAATGCATGGCATGACAAGGCAAGGGATGGCATGGCAAGGCATGCAAAGGAAAGGCATGACATGGCATGGCATGGTGAGGAAAGGCATGGAAAGGAAAGGCATGGCATGGCATGGTAAGGCAAGGAAAGGCAATGTAAGGCATGGAACTGCAAGGCATGCAAAGGCAAGACATGGCAAGACATGGAATGGCATGGAAAGGCAAGGCAAGGCAATACACCTTGACACCTTTTATTACATCTTTGTAATAATTTTCAACACTTTAGGGCTTGATGTATTGAATTTTTTCTTTGGATGGATTAACATTTGGATGTGGTCTAGTTGAATGAGTATCGAGAGAATCTTCAAAATTAACTATAAACTAGTTAATTCTCAAAGGACCTTTGAAGCATATTGCAATGGGCCAAAATGTCCTAGAAAAATATTCATTTGTGAAATATAAGAGAAGAAGACATATAGACCAATTAACTCTCAAAGGATTTTTATAGGCAAACATAATCATATATAGCACAAAATCGAGAGGGTTGGAACTTACGGTTATGTAATAGAATTTACAATTGATAGTTAAAATGTATAACACATTTTTTTACGATTTTTACTAACGTTTATTGGAATTGTTGCATGTTATACAACATTGGAATGACTTCTTATTCGTAACTTATTTGAAATTTTATTATGGTATGTGCACTTTGATATGATTTAATATGATTATGGTTTCGTTTCATATGTTGTAATATTATAAATATAACCAAAAAATTACATATTGCATGAAATAAATAATAACTTTTCATTTTGAATGTTCTTTTTCGCAGAACAAGGGTCTTCCAGAAGATCTAGTTGATCCTCATGATATAGATCCATATTATAATGGATCTGATACAGACACAGGAGATGATGATGATGAGGCAAATGAAGAACAAACTATAGTAGTAGCCAGTGGTAGGAATATTATAATGGGTCGGATACAGACACGAGATATGAATGATGATGACCTAGTTGTTGGTAGTAGCTAGTGACATTGAACATATAGAATCCATCATTGATCATTGTTGATATATCGTTATGATGCCTATTTTCATGTTTACTATCATATGTATCATTTTCACCTGCAATACCTTATTATTGAGTTTTATCATTTTGACTTATATCATTTGGACATATATCATCTTAACTTACGTTGATTGTTGGCCATGTATCATTCTGACATGTTATTGATCTACTATCATATTTGACTTTCACTTGTTGTAGTTATATATGATGATGATCTTATTAGTATTGAAGATATAATTTGTTAGACATGATACTTATCTAATATTGATATATTTTACTAGTTTAAATATAGATGTTGATCATGTTATAATCATTATCTTATTATTTAATATATACTATATGTTTTATATTTTATTTAGATGGAGATTTAATAAGTATAATGATGTTGTTAGTTTGTATGGATGTCTAGTTCCGTAAGTTTTTTAAGATGCATGATATATTTAACTAATTAAATTGAAATAAAAAAAGTTAAATTACTAAATGGAAGATAAAAGGACACAACATGAGTTGTTAAAATGGAAGTAAAACTCGACATTAAATTTGAATTCATACTTGGAGCTATTTCAAGTAGGAAGCTAAATTGGTTTCTTAACAAGAAGCAAAATTGGATGCTAATTAAGAAGCAAATCCCAACACTAAAAGGAAGCAAACCATGGAGCTAACAAGCAAGCAATTCTAGAGGCAAAAATAGATGCAATAATGGAAGCACATCTTAGCATTAATTTGGAAGCCAAACTAGAAGCTATTTTCGATGCTACACTAGAAGAAAAACATGAAGCATGATTGGGAGCTAAACTAGGCACTAAACTAGGAGCTAAACCAAACATTAAACCAGGAGCTAAACTAGGAGCTAAACTAGGAGCTAACCCGAGAGCTAAATTAGGAGCCATACCTAGAGGTAAAATAGGCGCTAAACTAGGAGCTAAACCAGAAGCTAAATAAGGCACCACACGTGGAGCTAAACTAGGTGCTGAACTAGGAGCTAAACTAGGAGCTAAACTAGGTGCTAAAACAGGAGCTAAACTAGGTGCTAAACCAAGAGCTAAACTAGGAGCTACACCTGGAGCTAAACTAGGAAGTAAACTAAGAACTAGGAAGTAAACTAAGAGCTAAACCAGGAGCTAAATTAAGTGCCACACCTAGAGATAAAATAGGTGCTAAACTAGGAGATAAACCAAGAGCTATTTTGGGCATTATTTAGGGATCTATATCTTAGTTTAGGTGCTAAACTAGGTGCTAAATCAAGAGCAAAACTCGGTGCTAAATAGGGAGCTAAAATCGGTGCTAAAAAGGGAGCAAAACTAGGCACTAAAGAGGGAGAAAAACCTGGTGCTAAAGAGGGAGCTAAATTGGGCACTAAACTAGGTGCTAAATCCAATGCCCAAGTGAACACATTGTTTGCGCCCAGTTTTGTGCCATCCCATCAACCCAATTCATGTTCTCAAATGCACTAAAATCCAACGTTAAACTAGGCGCTAATGGCTTGTTTTGTTGTAGTGGCTAATTGTGAAGAGAAACCCTTTTTACCTTATGCGACATGCATCAAAAAAACATTGTACTCCTGAAGTACTCATTAATAAGGGAGATAGACAATCCCCGAGGTGTAGGACAGTCGGTGACGGAGTGTGTTGTTAAGCCTCTCCGTGATGTTAAAGTCACCGGTTCAAAACCTGCGAGGACAAAAAATCCAACCATGTTAAGGGTTGGTGTGGCTCAGGCCGGGTGCGATCCCCGGGTGATTTTGATGGCTTAGATGCCCTTGATTCGCGGTTTCTCAAGCCACAAGTTAATCGTGTAGCCAACAGGTTCCGCACAAATTAGCAAACAAAAAAAAATAAGGGAGATAGACAAATGGTTTACTAAGTATGACTTGTTTCTACCCTTCTTTTATTGATGAGGTCACCATCATTTTACCATTCCACTGACTCAAACAACATCACATAAACCAGAGTGGAGCAAGTTTTCTAGAGATATGTTATCAACACAAGTGTAGTGCAGAGATATCTGAAACCCATCAAGCAAGCATTGTAGTCCATTGCTTTCATCCCGAGTTATTTGTATTGGTACAAGACAAATAAGTTAATGGATCCAGTTTCCCAGAGGCCCTTTTCATATTTGAAAATCTTCTTTTATTTTTCTTTCTCTAACCACTCAATAAAAAGCTTCAAGTATTCTTCATATTTTCTTTTCCCATCATCTTCTCCAAGAGTATTTCTTGACTTCAACAAAACATGGGAGGTAGGATTTTGATACTTCTTCCACATAATGGAGAACTAATAGCATAGTTATAAAAAATGTGATTGTATAGGACCCTCATGTTTTCAACATAATCATAAAGACCCCCAAATTTGGCCCGTGTAATATTTTGGGTAACAAGATAGAACCTCACAAGAAGAGAAATAGCTACACAATACATCTCATTAGCCCATGCTTCTAATTAATCTCCAACGATTTCAAATAGAGTAGGACTTCTCCTTTTATAGGTGAGAAGTGTCCTCAATCACAATGTAAAACCATGTGTTAGCTCAAAACCACAAGCTCAAAAACCATTTGTTTGGAAAATCCTCGGGCCATATACAAGTAATAATAAAATAATACAACAATATGCTCACAAGGTACAATGTCCCTTTTAGAAAAGTTCAAATACAATATAAAAATCACTTGTAATGACCAAGTAGAATCCAATGGAGGTGAGTCCCCCAAAAAATGTCGATGTCCACATAAATGGTTTGAGAATAGTCAAATGATCCAACCATTACTTCCTCCATCCATAGAATGATCCAAGAAATATACATTGATTCCAATATATAATTCGTTCTTGAAGTGATGGGTCTAGCCTCTTAGTAAGCCATTAATTGGTAGCACCTGGTGACATCCTTCAACACATTATAACAAAGGGGTTATATTTATTACTTGCCTAGGTCTTACCAAGGAGCACAACGTAGACCCTTATACATGAATCAAATCCTAAGGCACCCATATTTCTCAAGTATCTAGGTGAAAGACAAGTAATAATAATGAAAGGGGAAAATGAACAAGTTCATGTGATGACTCTCAAAGTCGTAGACATGCATAGATCTTTCTATTCATTTAATTGTTCATATAGCTTTATTTAGCTTTCTTTATAAATTCCTTCTTTAGGGAGCTTAGCATTGAGTTATCGACCTCGATGTTGTTTCTTACTACCCCTTAAGCCTTTTTCTTTTTATGTTCAATTTATTGAACAAGTCCCTTTTATTTAGATATTCATAGACAAACCAGGGATTTGGGCATTGGGCTCATAGAGAGGGCCATTTCTCAAGCTCAATGATTGGATTTTAATTGTGCTCTTCACCTCTTAGCCTTAGTGGCTTTGTTTATTTCAGGCTTTAGATTTGACCTTTCCTTTTGACCCTTGAGAAATCATACATGACCAAGAGAATGTTTTATGTGAATGGAATGAATGAACTGGGGAGGTGGAAAATGGTTAATATGATTGGAATTTGATGCTATCTATCCTAGACACCCAATAATATAGGTTACCCAAGAGATGACACACTTCTAAGAGAAAACATGTTCCCCAGGGTACTACGAGTCAAGTAATAAAACCATATAACATTATGAGATGCCAAAGGACAATGGCTAGGTGTTTCCCAGTTTATGACAAGCTAAGAAGTTATATAATTAAGTTCAAATGAGTATTAATACATGGATATAAATGAATAAATATGTGTGGATCTGGTGAGATAAGCATGGCACTTCTTCCATTCAATAAAATATGACACCTTACTAGGGTATCCACAAATGTAACCCCTAAAGGGGGTAACACAACCCTCTCTCTTATGGAATCATATCCCCCCATTGATGGTTTACACTCTTCCTCTATACTATCTGAGTTATTGACCCAGGGTTCATGTCTTTTGAGTTTCCAACAAAGCCTGTAAAACTATTGGCCCTCCTGGTAAACCAGAAGGCAACACAGCACATGGATGCATTGCGAAGTCTCACCCGAGATAGCTTTAATGGGTGGCTGTAAGACTCATGTGTTTACAGCCTAGGATTGAGTGTGAGATATGGGGTCAGAATTTTGAACCATTTACTATAAATTGAGATTGCAACCTACTGTTATTCACGACTATACAGTAACTTTAGCAGCTTGTTCCCTCAATAGTGCAACCATATTTCATAACAAATATAATAACTCATTCATTCATTAAGCACAACAAATAGCTATTGGAAAGAGAATAAAGATATGCATGCATTCATCACATTACATAGATATTATCATTGTTCACCCCCTCCTGGGATACATCCACAAAGATTTGGCTCTTGGCTCTTCTATTATGGTAGTTATGCATCTACAGCGCAGTGCGTTTACAATTCTCCTCAAATGGGTAAGATCTATATGAGGAAAACTAGATCGCATCGGGCTCCTCATCCTATGATCTAATCCTTAAGATATTCCTTCTCTTCCCTCATTTAGCTCAATAGCTTACAAAATAGTTCATATAGCAAAATGTAAACCTAAATACTAACTTACTCGAAACAACTACAAAATCTGTGACTCGTCAACCTAAAAATATAACAATAACAACTTCCTTATATATTATCTTAGTATCGGTATTTATACATCTCTGGCTCTTCATCCATTACATTACATTACCACAATCCTAACCCCACTGACATTAGGCCTTCCTCTCGTGTGTGCATGTTGTTCTTCCTTCCAGCTGTCACTCTCCTTGTGCATGCTTTCTTGCATGCGCGTGTGTTGTGTTTCCTTCCAGCTATCGCTCTCCTTGTCCATGCTTTATTTCCCCACGATCATCCTTCTTTCCACTTTGGTTTGCTGCCAATAGGCCCCCAAAACTGACATTTGGCTCGTCCTGAGCCACCTAAATCTTCTGAGCTTCCTCGATCTCCTTGGTGATCATCTGGAATTTTTCTTTGAGCTCTGTTGCTTATGTCAGCACCTGCGTGGTCTTCTCCTTGATTGTGTCCACTACCTGCACTACCATTTTGTCATTGATCAATCCTGCACATTCTACCTGGGTCTGTGCTATCTATGTCTTAGCTTCCTCTATTTGTGCCAAGACTTCCACTACCCGCTCTTGCAATGATTCGATTTGAGTCTACCACTCTTGTTTTTGTGTTTGCACGGTAGTTAGCTCTGCTTGCAATTTCTTCATTTCCTGCGTTCCCTTGACGTGTTCTACAACTGGCATTGTCTTCTGCCTCTGTTTGAGTTCTTGTATCGCTGCATTGATCCTTTATTCTTCCTTATCCCACTTTTTGATCTATTGATCCTCCTCTAAGCTAGTCCACAGTTGCATTGCTTTGTCAAACAAGTCTATTGTTGTGATGACTTGTTGCTCTATCTCCTACAACTACGTTGTTGTTTCCTGTTTACTTTTCTCCTTGACTGTTGGTGGAGTGGTTGGTATGAGATACTCTCAGAGATTCTTGATCTCCTTCTAATATTGATCAATTGCATGTGCAATCCGATCAATCATTTCTATTGTTGTGATTTCCTCACTCTGTGCAACCTATGAAATCTTCTCATAATTTCCTACCACTTTCTGCTCCAATCCTTTTAGGTTCTCTCTTTTCTCCTTGGTCTCAGATTTAACCTTCTCATAGACTGTTTCCAGGGCGTCTTGTTTCTTTGTTGCCTGCTTCAATTTGGTTAAGGCATTGTGTGTGCGAGATTGTAGCTCGTGGTTGATGCTCACTTGCAACCTATTTAGCGCTCCTAATGGTATTCTTGTCAACACAATTTGAATATGGCTTAAGTCCTTCAAGGGTGTCTGCCCCACAATTTCATCCATGTGCAACATACTAGGTTTGATATGAAATGTTACGTGTGGTTGTAGTATTGCTTGGACTGACTCTCGTTCTTCTTCTTGCACTCCTTCTACTATCGGTGGTGTTCATGGTTCAATTCCCCTGTTGCTTGCTGTCGGACCTTCCCCAATTTATTTTATGATTTGTCGTATACCATCCAACTCTTGTTGAATCTTGTCCCTATGGTGTGCAGCATGGTCAAAGTCCTTGGATAGAGAATCCTGGACTATTTGAACTATCATTTCCTTGTCATTATCTGTGATCGTATAATCTAGTGGTGTTTGTTGTGCCTTTTATTTCTTGCACACGCCTCCTACCTGCATGGTTGGTCTCTTGTTTCCCCTTGGTTCATGTATGTTGGGATTTGAGGTGGTCTCTTATGCTCCCTCAGTCTGTTTTTGTTGTTCCTTGGTCGACTATGTACTCTCCTTTTTCCCCTTCTAGTTCCCTGTCTTCTTTGGCCCTTTGTCTGTCTATGTTGACTTGCCTCAGGCCGTTCTTGGTCTCTTTAGCACTTGGATTTCCAAGGGTTGTGTTTCTCCCTACTCTGCCTCTTCTTCTGTTGTTCTCTCCGACACTTCTTGGGTAATGGTTGGGTTCTTCCATTCATCAGGCCATTCATTGATGACCATGTCAATATCACCCTCTGTGATGCAGTAGCGCATCTGTAGCCATTATTTATGTGGATTCTGCCTTTCCTGTATCCACATTGTTTTTCAGGTGGCTTAGAAATTGGTGATGTCTGCATACCGCGTGACAGCTTCTGGTGTAATTCTCCACATCTTGGAGATGGCTTCCTGTAGGTTGCATAGGTACCCCTCAAAAATGGACCCATTCTCCTTCTTGTTCCTTGAGTCTATCGTGGCTCTAACCAACAAATACCTTTCTCCCTGATTCATATTTGGTTTGGTAGCAAAAACTACATACCTTGGTTCCCTCCATCCCATGAAGGCTATTAATGTAATCAACCATGAGTAGTGGAACTGTGTGCCTAGGTCTTGTGCATCCTTGCAGTATTCTAGGAACAAGTTCAATAAGTATGGTGCCCAGCTCATTGAGGTGCTTTCTGCACACTGGGATACAACTACAACAATGCCCACTAGTACTTCCTCTCTGCGGCATTTTCTTAGCATCTTGCAGGCTAATATTTTCACTCCCAATTTTGTGGCTTTGTTGTTTATTCACTTGATAATTATCCCTCTTGTCCCCCTATCGGAGCCATACTTCTTCTTCATCTCTTCTGCTAGCGCTTTCTTCTTGGTTTTGTCATCCATAAACAACATAGGATCCATACCCCGAATGGGTAACCTTGTTATTTGCACAATAAGCTCAACAGTTATGGGGATGAGCTTTTCGAGCCATATGTCCCCTCCATGTGTGACTGCTAACAACTGTTTAACACATGTTGTTGCGTATTGGCCTCGGCCAAAATGTGGTAGGTCCAATAGACCTAAAATTCTCATTTTCTCTAGCCCAGTTGTCCACTGGTATGGCTGATCAATCGGTTCTCCAAATGGATTTGGGCACATAGTCTATAAAAAGACCCTCTTCACAAGTTTTGGGAACTTGGCTTCATCTGCTACATCATGGTCTGAATATTTGGGCTTCCCAATATGACCTAGTATCTCTAGTTCTACCTATACTCCCTCTGGTATGTGTGGTAGAACAATTTTTGTTGTCGATTTCTTGCGAGGTGACCTTGGTATCTGTATCTTGTCTTTCTTCTGCTGTGGGGGCTGGCTCAAAGTTCCAGCAACATAGATGATTTTAGGGGTGAAATTTCGCTCATGGGCGAAATTTAGGGGCTTCCAATTTTTTATTTGGTGAATTTTTTGTATTAAAGTGATTTTTTAATACTTATATCATTAGCCCGTAATTTATTTTAGGGGAAAAATCATGTACAGGGTTAGCCCTTGTTTCTAGGAGAGATAGAGGAAAAAAAATTATATTTCACCCCTGAAATTTGGAGGGACAAGCTTCCATTAGCCAAATTTCTAGAAGTATGGGAATTTCTGATAGCTTCTTCGCCCTACCATTTGGTAAAATCAGGGTTTATGGTTTAATTTGCCTAGATTTTGTGGTATGGGCACTGGGTAGCTACAATCTTCCCTTTGCCCAATTTTCAAAGAACAAGCGGATTTCTAAGAGCATTTTGTCCCTCCCACCTAGTATAAATTGTATGGGATCTGCCCAGTGCCCATATATGCATTGGGTTAAAATCATATCTTTGTTACTTGTCTGGTTCATTCATGAGAACTACAAAGTCTACTATCTAGTGACCACCGAAAATCTCTAATTCCCCAAGGCTCGATTTACATATCTTGAATTTTTGTGCTTATTTCCCCTCGACGGAACGGAAAAAAGGGAAAGAGATGATAGTGGTGGAGCCATTGGTGGAGCCACTTGTTTAGAGCAGAAGAAACTAGAATTTGTTATAGTTATTAGCCTGGTGGAGCCACCTGTTCAGAGCAGAAGAAACTCGGAAGGTGTCGTGCGAGGCTTTGGCGGTGAATAATTACCAGGGTTTCAAGTTTCCAAATGTCTTGATAGGTATTTACTATTTACCTGGTCCTTCATATTTAAATTTCTTAAAGATATTTATTTAAATTATTTAAAGATATTTAAATTCTTGATAGGTATTTGCAATTTTTGGATAAATGTTTTCCTTAAATCATGAAATATGTTGTCCCCTTTTAGTTTATGTATGCAGAATAAGCATGTATTGAGAGATCAAGAATGTTATCTCTATGGCTTTGGGAACATTGCTACTGTAGTCTATAGGACAGGTATATCCTCCTCTCATGACCAATATCTGATGCATTACTTATCTACCTTGCAACTAGAAGTTAAACAACCTAGCAGAACTCCCAATGTTGTTGGAAGTCGTTGTTATTAACAAGGATTTAGTGTCAACTCTATTGCTAATGAGATATTCTTTGGTTTGTCTCATCAAAATTCATTGGGCCTTTGTATCTGCAAGTGATGCAAAATGAAGGAGACCCTACCATTGGCCAATTGATGGAAGAGAGGAGGTAACAGATTGATACAAAGAAAAATCTTTGTGTTAAGATGATTAAGGTACAACACAAATTGTAATCATATTCCACATCCAATAGGTGATACCTTTCCTCTCAATAAACATTCATTTTCTAAATGCTATGAAAATTGTTGCAAAAGTTCTAGTAATCTAGGAGTCAAACATAAAATGTTGCCACATTTTTTGGTGCCCTTTGAGAGAATGAACTCTTCAAATGGAAGTGGCATCGATGTCTCATTGTATGCCAATAAGAAACTTGAAACTTTCACATGAGTAACTTATACAAAAATGTTGACCAGATTTTGGTGCTAATAAGGTTGTAAGCTCAAATTCAGAAAATAGTTTAATTGCACATGTTAAAACAAAGGTTGCAACCCAATACATTGGAGTGACTCGGTTCCAGTAGCAACAAGGGGGAATAAGTAGCTATAACTCACTCTACACTCTTTTCTGTGGGGAAAACAAGGGGGAAAGCTACCACCAGTTGCCTTGTATATTTGCAGCATTTCTAGTGAAAAGGAAGGCCTTGGGATGACTAGCATTCATGTAGAATGGATTGCATTGGCTTCCAAGTGGATTGTTATGGGAAATGAAAGGTCAGGAAACACACCAATTTAACATCACGCATAGGTTGTTGACTACCTCACAAGTTAATGGATTGAATGGGCTATTTGGGATCTTTGATGTTATTGTGGGGTAATTTCCTTCAAAGTTAATGGTTCAACATATCTAAAAGAATTGGGAAAGTTTGATAGGTGAAGAACTCAACTGGGAATTTCAAGGACTACAAAATGCATGGGATCTAGCAGCTAGATCTTTTTAGGATTTTCAAACACCAAGAGGACATATGGGAGACATTTCTTGTTGTGTAAGAAGATTGCATAAGAAAGGTTTTTATATGTGGGGAGAATTGTAGGACAAAAACTTACAGACTTGGAAAGATTGGAGGCCAGTTACTGTCATGTATTGTGCAATCACCAAGTAAACAAATCCATAAAGTAGCATTAGTTTTTTTATTGGCATTTTTTTTAATAAATTCTTTTTCTTCATCCAAGTGTCTAGCCTAACTGTAGTATACCCCATCCACTAATTAATAAAAAACAGTTTAGCAGTTTCGACTTCATGATAGTCAGGAAGTGATCTAAAAGCTATGTGCACTGAGTTCTTGATGAGGCTATCTATTACATCAATGGGTACATGTGTCTTCCATATATACATTCATCTCAAACTTTGCAATTTAGAAAACATACTGCCAAATTTTTTTTTTAATCCAAAGTCATTCCTGCATCAACAATAAACCATGTGTAAATTCAAGGAGAAGTCAGCACTATTGCTACAGCAAAAGAATTTGTTCTGGGCATTTCTTGGCAATACTAATCAATCATTATGAGTTGATTGGAGTCAAGACATCTATAGCATACATCCTTTGGCTAAGTTAGCATGATGAGGACCATGATCATCCTACAAAAGATCATTTACTCATTGTTGGTGAAACAAAAATGAAACCATATTCCAATAGCTGAACCAACTTGGAATTATGCCCAAACAGTGATCAATGTATTTAAAGTGTTCCACGGTCCATGCCCTTTAAACCATGATAATGCTTCAGCTGATATCATTAAATGTAAACTATGACAATATAACAGTGATGACAAAATGAACAGAATTGAGTGATGTCACCACGAGTTTGTCATTAACATATACCAAGCAAAACAACCGAGTTGTATTGCTTAAACTGGGTGTCAATCGGACATTAAAATGCAACAGATAATTATCATCAAGGTGTCAAGGCAATAGCATTCAAATATAGATCACTTCTTTGAGAAACAAATGGATAGACCACTATTCAATTTAGGACATATTTATAAATATGCAGCATTCTCATTACATGACCATAAAGTTTCAAATCAACATATGATAATCCTGTGAACAATACTCAGAAATGATGGAAATACATCAGTTTTTGAGATAGACTTATCATACACATAGAGAGGTGAAAAGTGAGCAATATCATCACCATAGTTTTAGTGCAAATATAACCCATATGTTAGGTACCAAATAGTGTGCAATGTGGATAATCACCATAAATTAGAGAGATATGCAGTTACAAGTTTGAGCTAGAGAATGTCCAATGAACAACAATATGTCTAGTTTTGTGACTGAGACACATTCACTGCATATCTCCTTGTCAGTGATCAACTTTCCAACTTTCACACTATTGTAAATGTCCCACAGAATTGACGATTGGGGATTTGAATCAACATTATTTCCAAGAAACGTTTTTCTATCATATGAACAATCTGTGGAAATATTTTTCTCTCTTTTCAACACTAGCACCTGCATGGAATTCAATGCATCTATTACTCTTTATCTAGGAATTATTCTCCTCTCCAAGCTACATGCCAATAAAAAAACTAATGCTACACCTACACGTTTATCATAATTCAAAAGTTTATTATGTGAACAACAAAGGTATGGTCTTGAGGGAAAGGTTGTAGGGCCAATTATAACTATTTATCATAATTTAGAAGTTTATTATGTGAACAACAAAGGTATGGCCTTGAGGGAAAGGTTGCGGGGTCAATTATAACTATTTCATCTAATAAGCAAGAGGGTTGAGAATAAATAGAGAGGATATTATTACCTATCCAAGATATCAATATCTTCAAAAGACTGTAAATTAACAAATTATTACTTCACTGCTTAGTAAGCATATTATTCAATCTTGAAACTACTAGCTTTCCCAGTGAGTAAAGGATTTTGGAACAAGTTTGAGGATGGTACAAGAAATAAAGGTGGAATGTGGATGGTCCCAAGAAAAATTTGCAGCTGCTTCTAAAACCCCATTGCATCTGGATTATGAATATCTACTTTCACTTGTGCAATTTCATAAAAAGAATAAATTTTGGCTAGATTTTATCAAGGAAAAAACTCAGTTATTAATAGTCATTGTCTAAGTGTTAACTAAAACTTTCCATCTTTACCAGACTCAGTGTCCACGAAAACTCTCCATCTTTTACCAAAATTTGACAAATTACACAGATTTGTAATTTCTGAGTAATTTATTGTTAGATTTACATTTGATTGATTGATTTTAATGATGTCCATGAGACTGAACAGCCTAAAAATCAAGAGAATAACAACCCTAACTCATCTTCACACTCTTTTGGATGATTCAGATTGATTTAGAATGATTCAGATTGATTTGGTCAAACTTTGAGTCTTGGTCATACTCTTTGAATCTTTGTCAAATCATTGTGTTTTGGAAAATTTGACTGTATTTCACTGAGCTTGACCAAAACTAGTAGATTTGGCTCATTTTAGAGATACAAGCCGAGTAGGCTTGCTGAGAATTCTGCAGACTCATCAAATATTGTTTCAATGCATTCAAGATATGCAGGAGGTGATACTCAATCTGTCGGTGCAAATTTGTACATAGGCGCATAATGCCATTAGTTATAGAACATAAAGTATAGATATGCAAACATTGATGTTCATAATTTTTCAATAACAATTATGGAGTTGGGATACAAATGTTCTTACCCTACATAAAATACATAGTATAGAGCACTCCAAGTCAAAATAATGTTCTATCTCAACCACTAGACTACAACCCAACATATTGTGAATGCATTTATTAGAAGGCCAGTCTACATTTATGATAACAATGGCCTCTCACTTATGACAAGGCTATCCTTGGATCAAGGCATATAGACATGTATAAATAAAGCGTAGTCTAAACATTCTACCTTTTGGCTCTTTTTTGGCTATTTTTTCCATTTGATTTTGCCCGAAATCTGGTGAGGAATGGATGGATCTGCAGATTTGAGTGTCTAAGTTTGTATAATCGAAGTGCTCAGGGGATTTTCAACATGCTGAATCCATTTATGTATTTAGAAGTGTAATTTAAACAACAAAAAATAACGATTTTGTCTATATTTACATCACCAAATGCTGGCCAAAAAAACAAAAGGTAGAACTTTTAGCCAAGCCTATAAATAAGGTCAACAACAACCATTTTCCATTAAAAATGAATCATCTCTCACAATAAACATGTATTCTTTCTCCTAATTGTACCAATTTTAACCTCTAATAATTATGAC